>NC_059644.1:10740391-10852891 GCF_020424385.1 Procambarus clarkii
AGGTAAGGTCGGTGTTTTCTATGAATCTTTTTAAGGGTATCTATTATGTTTAGTATATCACCTATGCACGTAGTTAATAAGTCAATATTGACTTTACGAAGGTTCCTCTCTCTTTACTTCCTTCTTTCTACTCCCTCTACCCGTATTCTTACTTTTATTTCTAAACCAAGGGACTCCAAAACTTTTACCAAAGCCAACTCCACGCCACGTGGTCCTAAGACGATTGACCGACTTAGGATTCTACACCCAGTATGACGTGACCTAAGCTCTGAACAAAACCCTAGAGTCACCTCTGCTGCCACCACCAGACCAGTAATACAAGAGCAATGATCGAGGTCTGGATCGATCACGCTAATTAATCAACCTAGGGGCTTGATCCCCACTATAAACGATGACCTTGAGTGTGGAATAAATTACACGGTAATGATAATTCCGATTCGATGTTAGAATCGGCGCCCAATGCAACTCTGCCTCGTGTGGACCACGTGACCAGGACAAGTATACACATAAAACACATGGAAACAATAAAATGCAAATTAATAACAAATTTAATTTATTAAAAGAAAACTAAAACAAAATCTAAATATGTTCACTCCCTATCACTTTAACACTCCCTACTTGACCTGAGTGGCAAATGAGAAGACTATTTCTATACTTAACAATAGCAACTATACCTTGGGCGACCAGCTAGATGTTTGGCTGGTCTTGGGGAGAGGTAAGATGTTTGACCTCTCCCAGCTGCTCCCGTATTCACACTGATTTTTTCCTTGTCTGGTCTACCCCAGACAGAACATTGTATCCTTCCGCCTAGTCAAAGTTCTACCCAGTTACTAGCAAGGTTTAAGTTATAACAATTAACCTCTGTTGTACTTAATTGATCCAGACTGGTTGAATTATTTTACTGAATTAAATTACAAACATCTAACGGCAGAGCTGTTCCCGATCACAAAAATGGTTATTAAAACTTTGAGAAATATTAGACATGTCAACCCTGCTGACCTATGACCGCCGGTCACTCCGCCTTAAAAGTTAGATCTGATTCGTGACGTCACTGATGGTGACTTAAACTCAATAATTAGAATACTCTTGATATTGTATCCAGTACTATTATACAATACAATTTTAATGCAAAATGAATAAAGGCTAATTTTCTCTAAATTACTGAATACTATAGGATGATTCATTATACGCAGCTATGAACAAAGCGTCGGTTATTTCCACCGCGAATTCCCCTGGGGGTCAGGTCACCATGCGGCTCAGCTTCCCATTCTCTTTTGTCGATAAACCACTCTGGATAATTCTTACAACAGCCTAGTTTGTTACAACCCCCCCGCACAAGCACTTAGTAAACCTTGTTAATTTGTTAAAATTCACGAGGTTTAGTATCCAAACCCACAATTCAACTCATGCCACAAACAAAAGCTAACCTAACTAATAAAATTTGACAAATAATAGTCCAACATCATAATGAACATGTTCATATTTCATAAATTTCTCAGCTGTCAACTGACAGCAATCCTCCAATATCAGGAAACATACATCCTACCCTTACTGACATAGCTAAATAACATGTCCCTACTCTACCATCAAAAACTAGCTATTAAACTCTCTTGGCTCTTCACTAGCCAAGTCCATGTGTCCTCTAGAGCCGGCCACACCGTGCTCAAACAAACATTAAAGTTATATCATCAGACTGAACTTTCAGTCATCCGGGAGCGTACTACGGAACTATCAGGTACACATCCGTGTACTAACCACTCCCCATCAATGTCAACCTTGACATGTTAAGGAACACACCTAACGTTTATTACATGTATCTAAAAATAAAAAAAAAATTCCTATACTATATCACAGGTTTCAGCTGACTGTACAGCCAAGTGTTCTCACTCACTAGAAGTGTCAATGTTTATATTGGTCCGCCTCTCCTGTGTTCAAACATTCTGAAAAAAATAGCACAACATAATTTTCCATAACCGTTTGTTCTGGGCTGAGACAATTACACAGGGGCTTCGATTTTGATTACTGACCAATTTATAGAGTAAATTTTCATATATTATACCAGAATTATTTTAAATCTGTTTTTCAACATTTAAAAAGAATTGATTCTAAATCTGTTTTTCAACATTTAAACAAAAGTGTCCAGATGTTCTTTACACAGATGTTCAGAGCCAACTTTGTTGTTTGTATCAATTGTTCATATTGAGTAATCGAAAAAAAAAATCGATGCTGCTGGATGCTGAATGTAGTCGCTGACGATGACGGTGTCGATCTTGCTTCTTCCCATGTGTAGACATCAATACCTGGTCCTCTTGTACTCCCATCCGGTACTCCTGAATGACGACAGAGTGTAGTAGAGCGGAGTGCCAAGTGACAGCTGTAGAATACTGTTACTTCGGCCATTAATCTTGCTCTCGACAGTCCACACGCCTTCGTATCAATCACAGTTCACACGGTAGTCTTGATGTTAAACTTGTCGCAGATGACCACAGCAGAGCAGGACTGGATGTACCAACGGTGTCTCTTAGCAGGAGTGGTGTCAGAAGGTCGTAGAGGCGGGTTGCTTGTTTGCAGAACAGGTGAATCTCGTCTTCCATCATTGCTCACGTCATCTCAGGCGTTTCTTGATGTCACCAGGTTACTAGGCCGTAAACACCAACTGTGTATACCCTCGTACCGCCGACTTTAGGCCAAAGGAGACAATTTTGCGACCTTCTATTGGCGAGTCCCGGTACTCTGTAGGGAAACCGTGCCTTCCACCTGTGACCGCCTTACTTCCGCTTTCTTGTTACTTCAGATGACGTAATCATTAATCTTCCGGCGAAATTCTTGAGTACTGCTACGTGCTTTCCATTTCTTGACCTCTCCTCCAACACTGCTGGAATGGCTGCAGTCTTGATGACGCAGCAGGTGGGTATTGGTGATCTCGAGACAGCTACCCCGGCGTTGTATGGCACCTCCGGTGACTGCTATAATGTGGACAGCTCGCTGGCCCTGACAACCTCGTTAGTGACGTGAGGCGTCGGCCGGGTGACTCTTGGACAGTCACTCATCCCCAAAGTAACTGATGTATGGGTTACTGGGTCTGGTGGGGGGAGGGCTTTGTGTAACGTGCCTCCCCCCTCGGTCTTTACAGACAAGGGTTCACGTGTGGCTGGAACAACTGGGTCGGTGTACCAATCAGACCTGGGAACAGACAGACACAACACAGCGGAAGCATAGATATACTCTGGGTTTGGTGGAGGTGGAACCCCAGAGCACGGTAAAAGTTGCTACCTGAGTCAAGTATAGACATAGTACATCTCATTGCCTTTACAGGAAAATCTAATGAATACTAAATTATACTAACCAAGGAAGTTACTTTACTGTACAGCGCGAGATCTCGTCACCATAGGGTGGCGAGACTGCACCTGACTACTGATGAGCGATGACAGAGGGTCATCCTCATCTTCTGACTCGTCGGTGAAGCCATGAGTCAGCACTGCTGAGTCAGGAACTAGACCCGCTGAAGGCAGTTCTAATTCCTCTCTAGCATGATAATGTTTCAATTTATTTACGTGAATTGTCCTTTCCACCTGGTCCTCGAACACTCCTTTTATAACAAGATTAACCGGCCCCGCCCTTTTAATTACTCTATAGGGTCCTCGCCACCTCGGAGCTAGTTTCCTGCTCTGATTGGCGGGCGCAGCCTCATTCACTCTCAATACGAGGCTTCCTTCCTTCAACTCAAGAGGGCGCACTTTCTTGTCATAAAAATGAGCATACCGAGTCCGTGCCTTCTTGGACGCTTCAGCTGCAATATTCCATGCATTTCTCATTTTTCCAAGGACCTCTGAAGGATAGTCCTCCCCGTATGCAACATTATGTCTGTTAAGCAGACCTGACGGGAAATTGCATGAATTACCAGTAAACAAATGAAGTGGTTGGGTGTTAATTGATTGGTGGATGGCAGTATTCAAGGCGAACTGAACATAGGGTAGGTGTTCATCCCAGGTGTTTGCATCATGTTCAGCAAGGATTGCAAGCATATCCTTGACTGAACGATTAGTCCGTTCCGTCATTCCGTTTGCTTGTGGGTGGTAGGCCGTTGTAAAAGCCGAAGTTGTCTCTAAAATCTTACAAACTTCTCTAAATATATTCCCATTGAATTCTTGACCCCGGTCAGAGACTAAAACTTTAGGAGGTCCGAATACAGTAACGAACCTACGCAAGAACGCATCTGCAACCGTACGAGAATCCTTCTGAGGTAATGCAACTAGTGTAGTGTATCTAGACAGATGGTCAACTAGCACCAACACATATCTGTTACCCGCATGACTGTGGTGTAAATCAATCAGATCGGCCCCCACACGATCTAACGGTTCACGAATTTCAGGAAATTCCTGAAGTGGGGCTTGTACCTTAAGGGTACCTTTCCTCCTCTGGCAACGAGGGCACGACTTCACGAAATTGATTACCTCAGAAAGTAATCCTGGAAAATAAAATAGAGACTTTGCTTTTAAGTGCGTTTTAAAGATCCCCGGATGCCCTGCAATTTTTGAAGCATGCGCAAGCTTTAACGCTGATGACCGCAACGCGTCCGGAATAACTAGCTGAAATACTGCCCTATCATTCTGGCTATTAACATAATACAGGACGCCCTGTTTCATCTCAAAATCATGTATAGGTAAATTCTTTTTCTTTTTCGGGTATTTTCCTCCCTCTAAATACTCAATAATCTCTTTCCATCTAGGCTCGCTCATCTGGTATTCTCTCATTTTATCTGATGGAATGGTTTCAATGTTTTCATTAATCTGAACTGCCGCTATATTTCTACTTAGCGTATCTGGCACAACATGTGCTGGACCAGGCTTGTACAAGATCTGGAATGAGTGGGCCGAAAGTTCGTGAGACCAGCGTGACATTCGTGGGCATTTCGTTCGCTTTTTAAATATGTGTGTTAACGCTCGATGGTCTGTGTAGATTACAAAATGCCGCTGAAATAGGTAAGGCTCGAAATACCTAACTGATTCTACTACTGCCAGTGCCTCCCGATCCGTAGCTGAATAACGAACTTCAGGTCCTTTGACCTTCCTACTGAAATAGGCTACTGGATGGGGTAAATTATCTGCGTCTCGCTGAATTAAGCACCCGCCAATAGCAATACCGCTGGCGTCAGTGTGCACTTCCCACTCTTTCTCAAAATCAGGAATAGCCAATACCGGTGTCGTGATTAGTTGGTCTTTCAGTTTGCGATAGGCCTCGTCATGTTCTGATTTCCACACAAACTTCGCATTTTTCTTTGTCAGATCAGTCAGGGGTGCTGAAATGCCAGCGAAACCTTCAATGTGACGACGAAAATATCCGGCCGCCCCCAAAAACCTACGCACGTCCTTTGCTGTCCTTGGAGTAGGCATGTCAGCAATGGCGCGGCAAGAATCTGGGTCAGGTCGGATACCGTCTGGGCACACCTGGAACCCCAGAAATTTGAATTTCTGAGCCGCCAAGGTGCACTTCTGAACATTCAGCCTGAAACCTGCCTGATCTAACAACTTCAAAGTCTCAGTCAAGTCCTGTAGGTGTTCCTCAAACGTCCTGGAATATATCACAACATCATCCAGGTACGCTAAAGAATGCCTACCCAGTACCGGACTAAGGATAAAGTTGATGGCCCTCTGAAACGACGAAGGCGCTGTCTTCAAACCAAACGGCATCCTACGGAATTGATAAGTGTGCCTACCATCCGAGAATGCTGTTTTTTCCCTATCCTGTTCTGCCACCGGAATCGCCCAATACGCCGATTTTGCGTCAAGAGTTGAGAAATACTTAGCAGCACCAAATTGATCTATTATCTCCTGTATTCGGGGCAACGGATACACATCACCCTTAGTTAGTTCGTTCACCTTCCGGTAGTCAACACAGAAACGATAACTACCGTCCGGTTTCCGAACTAGCACAACAGGAGAGAGCCACGGTGACGTACTAGGCTCTATCACGCCCTGTCTCAACATTTTCTGGCACTCCTCCCTGATAATGTTCTTTGCCTGTTCCGGCAACCTCCACTGTCTTGTGTACACAGGCAAATGGTCACCAGTTGGAATGGTGTGCTCGATCTTATCAAGGAGACCAATCTGGTCATCCTCTGTCGCAAACAATTTCGGGAATTTTCGTAAAACTCCTCTCAGTGCCTTCCTATCCGCCTGTGCAACATGTTGCAAATCAAGTGCTGAAATTAATTTTTCCACTTCCTCTACATTCTGTGCAACATTTCTCGTCTCGTATTGTACTTTGGATGGTGTTTTAGTGTTCAACATATTCAGTGCACTACATTGTGCAGTGACGGCTGGCGTCTCAGCTGACTCATGGTGAAAGATTTCTGTGTCCTCCACCATGGTTCCCTGAGATACCCTATCACCTGCCCTGAAGCGAAAAGTCTTATGTGAAAGATTGACAACTGGAATGAGTGCACCTTTATCGAGCACTACAACTAAGTGATGAGGAATTAATAAACTATCACATCTCCCAGCCACCTGAAGGGTGGTACCTGGTTGTATGTGACGTCCCACGGCTACTTTAATAAATTTAACAGAATGTGGTGGGCAACTCTGTTTGGTCAATGCATGCAATGCGCATGACCTCTTAACTGTGTCTGGAAGAGACTTAAAAATCAATTTTGGATAGTGCGCATTATATTTCAGCTTCCTCTTAATTGAAGCTACAACTGGGGGATGGTCGATCATCTCCACTGGGTAGGAAGTCTGTCCCAACTGCAACCTGCAGTTCCTAGCCCCTTTTTGAGCAGACAAGGAATAATCAAATCGCGACAGAAAATCAGTTCCCATTAAGATGTGACCAGGAAAATCAAGGTTCTCTACGATCGTACATGTGTGAGGCTGCAATTCCCCATCAATCTCAAAATTAACTGTACCTTGACCTACGATCTCAATCTTTTCCCCATTGACTGCTGTTAATGTCTTTGCGCAACGTTGAAGACGTGCATACTTAAAATTGCTGAAGGCTGACTTTTTAATTACCGTTGCCTGGCTTCCTGTATCAACAAAAGCTGTCAATCTCACACCTTCCACTTTCACCTCAAAAGTAGGCCTACCATCACTAGGAGCCTGCTTTCATGCTTTCGTAGGAGTGACTTCGCAATCCCTCTGTATATGCCCGCGCTTCCAGCAGGAGTAACACCTCCGCGGATCTCTGTTGGTACCCCGCGCAGGGTGGCTCGAACTTGCAGCTGAGGGCTGCTTCCCGCCTGATGAACCCGCGCCACAGTTCCTCGGCTTGGCTCCCTCGCCTTTACTTAACGCCTCTACGTATGGCGACAACTGAGTGCCCGGCGTCTCCGTGCGCATCTGCCTGTCTAAGGCTGTGGCGGCCTGGGGTTGGGGTTGAGGTATGGTGTGGGTGGCCTGGGGTTGGGGTGTGGATGGAGGTTGGGGTTGAGGTATGGTGTGGGTGGCCTCGGGTTGGGGTGTGGATTGAGGTTGGGGTTGAGGTATGGTGTGGGTGGCCTGGGGTTGGGGTGTGGATGGAGGTTGGGGTTGAGGTATGGTGTGGGTGACCTCAGGCTGGGGTGTGGATTGGGGTTGGGGTGGGTATGGGGTGGCCTGGGGCTGGAATGGGTATGGGTATGGGTATGGGGTGGCCTGGGGTTGGAATGGGTCTGGGTATGGGGTGGCCTGGGGTTGGTATGGGTATGGGGTGGCCTGGGGTTGGTATGGGTATGGGGTGGCCTGGGGTTGGTATGGGTATGGGGTGGCCTGGGGTTGGAATGGGTATGGAGTGGCCTGGGGTTGGTATGGGAACTGGGGTTGGTATGGGAATTGAGGATGGGGTTGGTATGGGAATTGAGGATGGGGTTGGGGTTGTTGTAGTGACGGATGAGGTGTACCTAGGTGGTCCCCAGTGGTGTCGGAAGAGGTGCTGTCCTCTACACTTCCACTTCCACTCCCACTGGTCCCTACTGACTGGTCATTATCTGGGTTAAACATTTTCTGTGATTCCTGGTGTGCCACGTCTCTTCTAAACTACCCTTTAGTACACCCTCGACCCGGACTCACTACAACCGTGATCTTACACAAAAAAAAAAATCACAACTCTATTCTAAGAGAAAACTACTAAATTCCCAAAATAGGAAATACAACGATTTATCGAGAGAATCGCTGAAGTGAATCCAATGAATGAGTGTCTGCCCCGCACTCGTGTCTGACCGTGAAATATCCCGCAGTTCTATTGCTGAAACCTAAGTCCTTTACGTTAAAAAAAATTAAAGAATCTAATTTATATAAAACAATTTAAATGATAACGCAACTAACGCGCAGCACTCGTGATGGATTAATAAAGAATATTTACTGTACTTGAATACTAAACGCGCTTGAAGTGAGCAGCGTGGCCACTGATGACTGATGGAGCGGGACCAGCTGCGCTGAAAAAAAACTAAGTCCCGCGCTTTTTCGCTTAAACGCTGAAAAATCAAAATTTTTGTTCTGAAGGAAAATAACTAGTTTTACGTTAATAAACCGCTCTAGCGATTAATATAGACACCCAGGACCTATAAATGCTTACTAAAAATTGAATTTTTATCAAAAACTGCGTTTTTACTCAATTGCTGGACTCTGCCAATTTTTCTGACTCCGAGGGAAAAAAAATTTCTATCACCCCAAATATCACAAAACTCCTTTAATTCACAAAAATTTGGGTTTCTCGTTTCCAGATATAAATACGTTATTATTTACTACTGACGTTGTATACAGAACAATACTGACACTTCGGGCGGTTTCAACACTCACTAATTCGAATTTTCGTCAAAATCCGAGATTTTCACCTCAAATGGACTCTGACAAAATTACAACACGATTTTCTCGAAAAATAACTAAATTCGGCAAAAATGTAATTATCACTGTTTAATGCTTTACGAACAGAATTACGTCCCTTGCGCGCACTAGAGAGTAATACTGACCCCAGAATATACACGAAACATGAAAATTAGAATTTCCGCCAAAAAGTCAGATTCTAGCCCAAGCTGGACTTAGAAAATTTTCCACCTACGTTTCTACTGAAAACAGAATTCTAAGTCTACAAACACAATTCTACCGTCTTACTGGTAAAAACTAGAAAATATCACTCGCATCGACTGGGGAATCCTAATGACGCCCAGATCATACACGTGACCCACGAATACAAATTAATTACAGTTAACGAGTTTCCGACATCGACTTAGCCGAAAACTTATCCCAAAATACTTAGAAATATTCCACGGACAAATAACATTTACACGCAACTTACTATCCCTTAAACTCCTTCACTTATCTATCGTGACCGACATATAGCCCTAAGTCCAGAGGATTAACAACGCCTCTGACTTAGACTAATAGAACAGGGAATAACAAAACTTAACGTACGCACTTAGCCTAATATGCAAGAAAACGCTAAACACTTGGGAAAAATTTTAACCGGGGATTGAATTTAGGGGAAAAAATTAATCTAGAACAACGCAAATAAACGGAAATTACTTTATAAATTTAAGTATACTTAATTCAAAAATGCACTCGACTTAATCTTATAATTGTTCCTACCGGCTCGCCGTACCACACCTAGCCTAGAGGCCACACCATCTAGGTTCCAACAGAGCGACACGCAGCTTTCAGCAACAATTATGACTAGGGACGACTCAACCTCCACTAAGTGTGCGATCACTTAGTTGTTGAATCGCTGCTAGGTAGGTTACTAGTCCGTCCCTCGGAGGCCGCAACGCCCTTCACGGATTACGTTTTTCCTAGCGTTTTGGGTCGTCTAATAACGCCCTCGGACTATCTACTGGCGTCCCACAGATATATCCGCCCCCGACAGCCCTCAAGGAACTGCTGTTGAGAGTATGGCGGCTCCCAACACCTCTGAATTAATTGCAATGGGTCGAGTATGGTACCCAGTCCAATCAACTCGGAGCGGTCTCCTTTTCAATAAATCTATTTTAACAGCCTAATCTTACTAACTAACCTTAATCATATCAGCCCGCATGACCCAAGATTCGCCAATCCCCACTCAAACGCACTTGTGGGGCGCACTGCTAATCCTGGCCCGCGGCTGTCTCCTTAGCATCCGCGCACGTGTTCGAACGGCTAGACGCGTGAGCCTTTCAACAATTTCAAACAAAATTGTTGAAACCACCGCTGTGCACCATTGTAACACGGGTTCGGTTCCTCTCTCTTTACTTCCTTCTTTCTACTCCCTCTACCCGTATTCTTACTTTTATTTCTAAACCAAGGGACTCCAAAACTTTTACCAAAGCCAACTCCACGCCACGTGGTCCTAAGACGATTGACCGACTTAGGATTCTACACCCAGTATGACGTGACCTAAGCTCTGAACAAAACCCTAGAGTCACCTCTGCTGCCACCACCAGACCAGTAATACAAGAGCAATGATCGAGGTCTGGATCGATCACGCTAATTAATCAACCTAGGGGCTTGATCCCCACTATAAACGATGACCTTGAGTGTGGAATAAATTACACGGTAATGATAATTCCGATTCGATGTTAGAATCGGCGCCCAATGCAACTCTGCCTCGTGTGGACCACGTGACCAGGACAAGTATACACATAAAACACATGGAAACAATAAAATGCAAATTAATAACAAATTTAATTTATTAAAAGAAAACTAAAACAAAATCTAAATATGTTCACTCCCTATCACTTTAACACTCCCTACTTGACCTGAGTGGCAAATGAGAAGACTATTTCTATACATAACAATAGCAACTATACCTTGGGCGACCAGCTAGATGTTTGGCTGGTCTTGGGGAGAGGTAAGATGTTTGACCTCTCCCAGCTGCTCCCGTATTCACACTGATTTTTTCCTTGTCTGGTCTACCCCAGACAGAGTATTGTATCCTTCCGCCTAGTCAAAGTTCTACCCAGTTACTAGCAAGGTTTAAGTTATAACAATTAAACTCTGTTGTACTTAATTGATCCAGACTGGTTGAATTATTTTACTGAATTAAATTACAAACATCTAACGGCAGAGCTGTTCCCGATCACAAAAATGGTTATTAAAACTTTGAGAAATATTAGACATGTCAACCCTGCTGACCTATGACCGCCGGTCACTCCGCCTTAAAAGTTAGATCTGATTCGTGACGTCACTGATGGTGACTTAAACTCAATAATTAGAATACTCTTGATATTGTATCCAGTACTATTATACAATACAATTTTAATGCAAAATGAATAAAGGCTAATTTTCTCTAAATTACTGAATACTATAGGATGATTCATTATACGCAGCTATGAACAAAGCGTCGGTTATTTCCACCGCGAATTCCCCTGGGGGTCAGGTCACCATGCGGCTCAGCTTCCCATTCTCTTTTGTCGATAAACCACTCTGGATAATTCTTACAACAGCCTAGTTTGTTACAGACGGGAGTTTACCAAAGGAAGGGTGAATTTACCTCAGGGGACGGGAGTTCACCTCAGGGGACGGGAGTTTACCTCAAAGGACGGGAGTTTACCTCAGGGGACGGGAGCTTACCTCAGGGGACGGGAGCTTACCCCAGGGAGAGGGAGTTTACCTCAGGGGACGGGAGTTTACCCCAGGGAGGGGGAGTTTACCTCAGAAGACGGGAGTTTACCACAGGGAAGGGGAGTTTACCTCAAGGGACGGGAGTTTACCTCAAGGGGCAGTAGTTTACCCCAGAGAGGGGAGTTTACCTCAGGGGACGGGAGTTCACCTCAAGGGAGGGTGAGTTTACATCAAGGGACGGGAGTTTACCTTAGGGAGGGGGAGTTTACCTCAGTGGACGGGAGTTTGCCTTATGGAACGGAAGTTTACCTCAGGGGAGGGGAGTTTATCTCAGGTGACGGGAATTTACCCCAGGGAGGGGGAGTTTACCTCAGGGGACGTGAATTTACATCAAGGGACGGGAGTTTACCCCAGGGAGGGGAGTTTACCTCAAGGGACGGTAGTTTACCCCATGGAGGGGGATTTTACCCCAGAGAAGGGGACTTTACCTAAGAGATGAGAGTTTACATCAAGGGACGGGAGTTTACCTCAGGGACGAGAGTTTACCTCAATGGACGAGTTTACCTCACGGGACGGAGTTTACCTCAAATGACGAGAGTTTACCTCAAGGGACAGGAGTTTACCTCAAGGGAGGGGAGTTTACCTCAAAAGAGGTAAAGAGTTTACCTGCATAGGGTAGCTTACCCTGACTTAACTTTTAACTTACCCTGAGTTAAAAGAGTTTACCTCAGGGAAGGAGAGTTTACCCCAGGGAAGGAGAGTTTACCTCAGGGGAGGGGAGACTTCTCTACCTCAAGAAAGACGCTACACGGAACGTAGAAGGAAGAGACTTAGTCCTTAATTTATATGTAAGTCACTCTTAGTCTGTCTGCTATCCCTAGAGCAGGGGGAAAAAAAGCGTTTTATGGTAAGGTGATGTAACCCTTGTGTGGAATGGCGCCGAGTTTCCCACGATAGCAGGGGAGGATAACACAGACACTGTGTGTGAGATCATTCTGGCTATCCTCCAGTGACTAGTAAGTTTAACCATATGAATCAAAGCATTCTTTGGAGAGCACTCACTGGAGAACATGTTGTGAGTGACCGACACACTCACACACACACTCACGTCAACCCTGGGTGTTGTGGTGCTCTGTCTCACAGTGTTGAGTATATGTGGCGCGTCTGAGTCAATCACCAGGGAGCCGGTCGGCTGAGCGGACAGCACGCTGGACTTGTGATCCTGTGGTTCTGGGTTCGATCCCAGGCGCCGGCGAGAAACAATGGCCAGAGTTTCTTTCACCCTATGCCCCTGTTACTTAGCAGTAAAATAGGTACCCGGGTGTTAGTCAGCTGTCACGGGCTGCTTCCTGGGGGTGGAGGCCTGGTCGAGGACCGGGCCGCGGGGACACTAAAGCCCCGAAATCATCTCAAGATAACCTCAAGATACTCACTATGTAGGGACAGACATAATTAAGGTGGAAGCTTAAACAGCCTCGTTATCAAACTTTTTTTTCAATGCATATTTCAGGTGATGGATGAGTGCTCATCCACACGGAGGATTAAAGTGGGTGTCAACATGTGAAGCCTTACCCCCCCCACTTTCAGGTGATGGATGAGTGCTCATCCACACGGAGGATTAAAATGGTTGTCAACATGTGAAGCCTTCCCCCCCCCCCCACCTCTGGGTTTGTTAAGCCTAGCTAGATATTAGAATTCTGGGGCATGAAGCTTGTGGCCCGCGGTTACCCGCTAAGTCAGCCGCACCTTGAGTTCACCTAACACTGAATATAAAAGCTACTGGGTGTGTGTGTGTATTATATATATATATTATATATATATATATATTATATATATATATATATATATATATATATATATATATATATATGCGAACAAGCCTGAATGGTCCCCAGGACATATGCAACTGATATATATATATATATATATATATATATATATATATATATATATATATATATATATATATATATATATATATATATATATATATATTACTTTTTATTACAGCAAATGTGTTTGAGAGCCCTGTACCAGATCTAATTCCAGAGAGAATGAGAGCCCTTTGAGGGAGAGGAGGGAATAGAACGCAAGGGAGAGGGAATAGTAGTGAAGGGAGAGGGAGGACACGAGAGGAAGGGAGAGGGAGGACACGAGAGGGAGAGGGAGGACACGAGAGGGAGAGGGAGGACACGAGAGGAAGAGGTAGTGTTATTAAGGTGAGTGGTGAAGTATGGGAGTGCTGATAAGGGTCGGTGAGTGGGCATTGTGGGTAACGTGTGAGGTGAGGCTGGGTGACCAGTGAGGCTGGGTCACCCTTATGGTGAAGCATGATATCCCGGTTACCAAGAGGCAACAGTTTACATGTATATTGCGACGGGTCGGTGGCGGAAGATGGCAGGACCGGGTGTGGTGTCCTAATAAGGGATTATACGGAGTTTGGGACTGTGGACAGGATAATTGAACTCCGGCTTAGTAATTATATATCATCCACACAATCTGAACTGCAGGCCATTCTGGCGTGTTTGGAGGAAGTACGTCATGACGACAAAAATGTTTTTGTATTTGTCGATAGCCGAGGAGCACTGGAGTCCTTAAACAGTCGAAACCCAGTCTTCATGTCTATAGTTGAGGACTGTAAGAGAAGAATAACTGAGATACAGCTGAAAGGTTATAGTGTGAAATTCATGTGGATTCCGTCTCATGTTGGAATAGTGCTCAACGAGGTGGCGGATGACTTGGCCAAACGTGCCACATCAAAACCACAAGTTGACATTGAATGTGAATTCACAATGAGACAAATAAGAAGCAAAATCAGAAATATTCAGGCACAGGCAGGAGTGGAGAGGAGAGAGATAATGTATGAGAGAAGTCAAACCATGCAACACTACATGTATGTGAGTCAAAACACCCATTTCACTTATGGTAAAAGGAGAAATGCTTGGAGTGACTCTGTGTACATGCGGCTCAGGCTTGGGTACAAATATTACTGGGAATATGGGATAGGCGTTCATGATAATGACACGAAGTGTAAACTATGTGGTATGTTAAGGTCTCACACCCTTGCCCATTATGTTCTTGATTGTCCGTTGATTAATGTATATAGAAACACTGAGATAAGGACTGTTCCTGAACAAATAGCCTGGATGTGTCACAACGGAAAGGTTGATGATATTCTTGAGAGATATAAGAATTTTGCACCAAGATTGTAATATTTTGTTGAATTATCTGCAGGTGTCTTGCAAATTGTCTATACAGTATACCTAGGTCATAAAAGTATTTGTGTGTACGTCTGATAACATACTACTTGTGAAGGAGGAAATGTATATGTTTACCTCTCAGAATGTTTGGTAATATGTTTATTTGTTATGTGTGTCTATGTATGTATTAACACGTTGTACTGAACGGGGTGAGAATAGCTTGAGCTACCTCATCCCTTTGTGTGTATTTTACCTCAATAAACTTATTTCAATTTCAATTTCAACCCTTATGGTCAACAATGGTCAGGGTGAAACATGAGGCTGTTAGAGCCCTCCCCATAACCCCATCTACACAATGCTCGCCCCTCCACAACCCCACCACAACCCCACCACCACCATGAGTCAGTTGACCATCTCTGTTGCTATCATTCCACGCTATCTATTAATAAATGTCAATGTTGCATTGTCTGTCAGTATTGTAGCCCCTTTGGCTTCCGGTCATTAGTCACAGCTCCTCAAACAGTCCTTGGATTAGGCGTTTAGGTCTGTGTGACAGCTTGTTGGAAGGCTGTCTGTACGTTTTTTCTGCTGCCCTCACTATGGCATTGTTGCTGCCCTCACTAAGGCACTGTTGCTGCCCTCTCAGCGGCAGGCCGCCTGCCTGCCTGCCAACAGTGACTCACTCCACCACAACCTTGTCCCGGAGGTGCTAATTTTCTGGGTGCCGTCACTCATTCTGCGAATGAACATTATGACGGTGGTGGACAGCGTCACTCATCCTGGGAGCGCCGTAGTGAGCGCGTCACTCATCCTGTGGGGGAACGTAGCGCCACGTTACTGCGTACAACGCTGTGACTCCCTGAACTACCTGGACTGAACAACACACCACCAAACAAGGAATTAACACACCATACCATCCTATAGTGTAGGTTATCATGTGAGGTACACAGAGAAGGAACTTGTATGGTGAGTATATAATACAGCAAGTGCTTCCTACCTCATTACGGGCTATTCATGCCCGTGCCACCTCTTGGGTGGCTTCATCTTTATCAATCAATCCTACCTCAGTGTTGGGGTTATATGTTATGTGGTTGGTACACATCTTTATGATGTCTCTTAGATGGGTGCATGTCTCCTGGTTGATGGGGTTCTGGGAGGTCTTCTACTCCCCAAGCCCGGCCCGAGGCCAGGCTTGACTTGTGAGAGTTTGGTCCACCAGGCTGTTGCTTGGAGCGGCCCGCAGGCCCACATACCCACCACAGCCTGGTTGGTCCGGCACTCCTTGGTGGAAACAATCTAGTTTCCTCTTGAAGATGTCCACGGTTGTTCCGGCAATATTTCTTATGCTCGCTGGGAGGACGTTGAACAACCGCGGACCTCTGATGTTTATACAGTGTTCTCTGATTGTGCCTATGACACCTCTGCTCTTCACTGGTTCTATTCTGCATTTTCTTCCATATCGTTCACTCCAGTATGTTGTTATTTTACTGTGTAGATTTGGGACCTGGCCCTCCAGTATCTTCCAGGTGTATATTATTTGGTATCTCTCTCGTCTCCTTTCTAGTGAGTACATTTGGAGGGCTTTGAGACGATCCCAATAATTTAGGTGCTTTATCGCGTCTATGCGTGCCGTATATGTTCTCTGTATTCCCTCTATTTCAGCAATCTCTCCTGCTCTGAAGGGGGAAGTGAGTACTGAGCAGTACTCAAGACGGGACAACACAAGTGACTTGAAGAGTACAACCATTGTGATGGGATCCCTGGATTTGAAAGTTCTCGTAATCCATCCTATCATTTTTCTGGCTGACGCAATATTTGCTTGGTTATGCTCCCTAAACGTTAGGTCGTCAGACATCATTATTCCCAAATCCTTGACATGCCTCTCAACTGTCAGTCAGTCAACTGATTTTTTTCTCTCCACACACACACAAGGTACCCAGGAAGCAGCCCGTAATTCTTCAAGACTCAGAGAGAAAAAAATACCTGCTAGATGAACCCAGACCTGTCCCCTGAAGCTCATATCAAGAGGATCCGCATCCGCGGCATATGCGAGATTGGCCAACATAAGAACGGCATTTAGAAACTTGTGTAAGGAATCATTCAGAACTTTGCTATACAAACACATGTCAGACCAATCCTGGAGTATGCGGCACCAGCATGGAGTTATATCTAGTCAAGCATAAGACTAAGCTGGTAAAAGTTCATAGGTTTGCCATAAGACTAGTACCCGAACTGAGGGGTATGAGCTACGAGGAGAGACTACGGGAATTAAACCTCATGTCGCTAGAAGACAGAAGAGTTTGTGGGGACATGATCTCCACATACAAGATTCTCAAAGGAATTGATAGGGTAGATAATGCCAGGCTATTTAACACAAGGGGCACACGCATTAGGAGACAGGTGGAAACTGAGTGCCCAAATGAGCCACAGAGATATTAGAAAGAATTTTTTTAGTGTCAGAGTGGTTGACAAATGGAATGCATTAGGAAGTGATGTGGTGGAGGCTGACTCCATACACAGTTTCAAGTGTAGATATGATAGAGCCCAGTAGGCTCAGGAACCTGTACACCAGTTGATTGACGGTTGAGAGGCGGGACCTAAGAGCCAGAGCTCAACCCCCGCAAGCACAACTAGGTGAATATAATCAGGTGAATACACATACACACAAACCCATGACCTGGGACACACACACACACACACACACACACACACACACACACAGGGGAGGTGGGACAGAGGCGGGACCAAAGAGCCAGAGCTCAACCCCCGCAAACACAACTAGGTGAGTACAACTAGGTGAGTACACACACACACACACGCAACAAACATCTACACACACATGGACACACACAACAAACATCTACACACACATAGACACACACACACACACATCTACACACAAGGGTGACATAGGTACCTAGGTATGGCGTTCCTTTGGTGTAAAATATGGCAGTCTCCCGAAGGGGTCTCTGTGTCTGGAGGAGCCCCTGACGGAGGTCTCGCAGGATCTGTGGAGGAGAGACATGATCACTACATACACAACACCTCAACAACATGGGGTATAACACATGATAAAGCGACGTATTGATCACAAGTACCAGACGTAATAGTGAGAGGCGGGCCCAAAGAGCCAGAGCTCAACCCCCCCATAAGCACAACTAGGTGAGTACACACACACGGGCCTCGTGGCTGAGTGGACAGCGTTCTAGAGTCGTAGTCCAAGGGCCCGGTTCGATCCCCGGCAGAGGCACAAACAAATAGGCAGAGTTTATTGCACCCTAATGCACCTGTTCACCTAGCAGTAAATAGGTATCTAGGAGTTAAAACAGCTGCTACGGGCTGCTTCCTGGTGTATTCACCTAGTTGTATTCACCTAGTTGTGTTTACGGGGGTTGAGTTTTGCTCTTTCGGCCAGGTCTCGAAGCCTGGTGGATAGCGCGCAGGACTCGTAATTCTGTGGCGCGGGTTCGATTCCCGCACGAGGCAGAAACAAATGGGCAAAGTTTCTTTCACCCTGAATGCCCCTGTTACCTAGCAGTAAATAGGTACCTGGGAGTTAGTCAGCTGTCACGGGCTGCTTCCTGGGGGTGGAGGCCTGGTCGAGGACCGGGCCGCGGGGACACTAAAGCCCCGAAATCATTTCAAGATAACCTCAAGATATTCAAGAAGGTCAGAGGTCAGCCACCTGCAGAGTGAGTGGTTGTGCAAACATTCGTGAGAAAAAACGTTCCATCTCTTCCTTACCCCCCATAATTATTATTCCCCTCCTTGAAGAGGTGTATGGTGGTTGTCAAACAATTTAATGGGAAAATTCTTGAGTGTGCACGTGTGGGCGGACCTCTTACAAGCCTCAATGTTGGTTAGCAAGAGTAAATCTCCCCCCCCCCCCTCACCTCTTTCTCCAGCCGACAGGTGTGGTAGTTTTGGAGGCGTGTATATATATACCTCCTGTAGGGGAGTTTGGAAAGGAGGGAGTGCTGGGGTGCTGGAGGGGGAGAGGTAGTGTGGGCCACAAGTCATCAGGCTGGCCACCAGGGGGCCAGATTCACGAAGCAGTTACGCAAGCACTTACGAACCTGTACATCTTTCCTCAATCTTTGGCGGCTTTGTTTACAATTATTAAACAGTTAATGAGCTCCGAAGCACCAGGAGGCTGTTTATAACAATAACAACAGTTGATTGGCAAGTTTTCATGCTTGTAAACTGTTTAATAAATGTAACCAAAGCCGTCAAAGATTGAGGTTAAGATGTACACGTTCGTAAGTGCTTGCGTAACTACTTCGTAAATCTGGTCCCAGGAGACAGTGAATTCATGTATGTCGTAGAGTAGGACCCAGAAAGTAATGTATGAGGTCTTTGAGATTTTCCATGTGTGATGTCTTAACCATTGCCAGTGTGAGGGGTAGACACTTAGAATTTGGTGAATATCATATTTTGTTCTAAATAAACCCATGTTAAACTTTCCCTCTTTGCTTACGTCAATTAATGGAACCTCCTAATCCTCAGAGTTCAGTTTTGTTAACTTTTGGTCAGTCATTAATGACAGCTGGAAGAGGACTCTGGAAGCCAAGCACTGCTTCTGCCTCATTGTTTGATATAGCTAATGGTTAGGCAGGATGGTGGCAGTGAAGTTAATTAGATTGATCCCTGTGTAGCATTTCCTTGAAAGGGTACCATTGGTAACCATCAGTGGTACACCATATTTCAATTCATATTACATTAAATATAAATTACTAATTATTAATGTGTTACAAAGTTCAAGGTGTCGGAAGTGTTGCTCAGTACTATCAAGGATCAGTAACTTACCCTTACCATATAATGCTTACCGTTACATAGACATAATAGAGGAAAATTAAATTAGTTAAAAAGGCGGGGGTCCAAGAGCTAAACACGGACCAGAGAGCATCATGGAACACAGTTGCATTGAGAGGTGAGGTAATGGCAGCAGTGGCGACAACCCTCCCCCACACATGTGAGGTAATGGCAGCAGTGGCGACAACCCTCCCCCACACATGTGAGGTAATGGCAGCAGTGGCGACAACCCTCCCCCACACATGTGAGGTAATGGCAGCAGTGGCGACAACCCTCCCCCACACATGTGAGGTAATGGCAGCAGTGGCGACAACCCTCCCCCACACATGCCAGCCCACTCCTCTCCACCAGAGATACTGAAGAACCAGCAAGACTTTGACATATACGTGAATATTATGCCATAAAGGAAGCCAGTCTGGCAGCCCCGCGGTCACTCACATGTATCTTAGTCAACTGAGATGACCTGTTCAGGGGAGCCATCAGGAGGTACAAGTCTGGCATTCAGAGCGGGAAAACTACGAAGAGACGAGAGAACGTCCATTAGGAATACAATGGGTCTCGCAGGAAGTTCTCATAAAGTTTCAAATTTTTATGCAAAATGTTAATTGAAAGTTTCCTCTCCTAACCTCTCCGAGTAGGCCGGATGACTCAAACAGAAAACAGGACAGTACGTCACTATTGTAAGTCGATTTCATTTCTAATTGCGTCCACTTTTGGCCATAGCGCGCATACGAGCCAAAAGTGTCGTTATTTTTAAGAGGACGGGTTGGGGGAGAGAGGGAACGTTGAGGGGGAGACTATAGAAGAGACAGAGCCCTCACCCCATAAGTAGCGGGAAGGACTCAACAACTTGGTCGACGCCCCAAGACAGTAACGAGAGGCAGAGAATTAATGCACCTTTGCCCCAGGGATGTGAGGAAGCAAGACTATTAAGGACAGGGCATGGTACCCAGCAGGGTAGGTTAGGTTGACCAGACAACACACTAGAAGGTGAAGGGACGACGACGTTGTCCTCACATAATCGACTTGAGAATGGTCCAGGACGGACCGAAACGTCGTCGTCCCTTTACCTTCTAGTGTGTGGTCTGGTCAACATACTTCAGCCACGTTATTGTGACTCATCGCCTGAATATCATTATCTTCCAATATTCCTGAGTGTATGAAGTAATCACAGAGCTCAAAGTACCTCATACCATTTGGTCTGAAGACACTTATAACACATATATTGTCCACAGGGAGCCGGTCGGCCGAGCGGACAGCACGCTGGACTTGTGATCCTGTGGTCCTGGGTTCGATCCCAGGCGACTGCGAGAAACAATGGGCAGAGTTTCTTTCACCCTATGCCCCTGTTACCTAGCAGTAAAATAGGTACCTGGGTGTTAGTCAGCTGTCACGGGCTGCTTCCTGGGGGTGGAGGCCTGATCGAGGACCGGGCCGCGGGGACACTAAAGCCCCGAAATCATCTCAAGATAACCACAGATAAATATCTGCAGCCAATCACAGATATAGTGTTGGAGAGTATGTCCTATAGTATATCCTATATGTATGTTCACCATTGTTCACTATCATTACCTGCCATATCGATATCCCAGCCTAAGTCTGGCAATTACAATGTAACACTGTCTAGTGACTGTATTGATTTGGTCGCTAGGAGATGATATAGAGTTATGTGCAAGCTACTTATTACAAATAATATTACGCCATGTCTGTTCTGCAATTAGCAGTCCCCTTGGTGTAGTGGTAAGACATTCGCCTGGTGTTTTGCGAGTGCTTTGGCCTGGGTTCGTATCCTGGCCGGGGAGGATTAACTGGGCGGCAAGCCTTAATTGTAGCCTCTGTTTACCCAACAGTAAAATGGGTGCTTGGTAGTATAATATTATATATATATATATATATATATATATATATATATATATATATATATATATATATATACACAGTTCGATATATATACTATACGGCATGGATTCGAATCCTGGACGGGTCAAAGCGTTCTTAGTGAGATATATATATATATATGAATGAAAACTCACACCCCAGAAGTGACTCGAACCCATACTCCCAGAAGCAACGCAACTGGTAACTACAGGGCGCCTTAATCCGCTTGACCATCACGGCCGTCAAAAGGAAGTGATAGCCGAGGCTATTTGAGCCACTTCCCCGACGGCAACTCGGATGGTAATCTTGGGCATAGCATTTCACCAAATCACCTCATTCTTTGGGGCACACGTGAGGAACACAAATGCAAACAAGCCTGAATGGTCCCCAGGACTATATGCGAATGAAAACTCACACCCCAGAAGTGACTCGAACCCATACTCCCAGAAGCAACGCAACTGGTAACTACAGGCGCCTTAATCCGCTTGACCATCACGGCCGTCAAAAGGAAGTGATAGCCGAGGCTATTTGAGCCACTTCCCCGACGGCAACTCGGATGGTAATCTTGGGCATAGCATTTCACCAAATCACCTCATTCTTTGGGGCACACGTGAGGAACACAAATGCGAACAAGCCTGAATGGTCCCCAGGACTATATGCGAATGAAAACTCACACACGTGATGGCCAAGCGGATTAAGGCGCCCTGTAGTTACCAGTTGCGTTGCTTCTGGGAGTATGGGTTCGAGTCACTTCTGGGGTGTGAGTTTTCATTCGCATATAGTCCTGGGGACCATTCAGGCTTGTTCGCATTTGTGTTCCTCACGTGTGCCCCAAAGAATGAGGTGATTTGGTGAAATGCTATGCCCAAGATTACCATCCGAGTTGCCGTCGGGGAAGTGGCTCAAATAGCCTCGGCTATCACTTCCTTTTGACGGCCGTGATGGTCAAGCGGATTAAGGCGCCCTGTAGTTACCAGTTGCGTTGCTTCTGGGAGTATGGGTTCGAGTCACTTCTGGGGTGTGAGTTTTCATTCGCATATAGTCCTGGGGACCATTCAGGCTTGTTCGCATATATATATATATATGTCGTACCTAGTAGCCAGAACGCACTTCTCAGCCTACTATGTAAGGCCCGATTTGCCTAATAAGCCAAGTTTTCCTGAATTAATATATGTTCTCTAATTTTTTTCTTATGAAATGATAAAACTACCCAATTCATTATGTATGGGGTCAATTTTTTTAATTGGAGTTAAAATTAACGTAGATATATGACCGAACCTAACCAACCCTACCTAACCTAACCTAACCTATCTTTATAGGTTAGGTTAGGTTAGGTAGCCGAAAATATTAGGTTAGGTTAGGTTAGGTAGGTTAGGTAGACGAAAAAACATTAATTCATGAAAACTTGGCTTATTAGGCAAATCAGGCCTTGAATAGTAGGCTGAGAAGTGCGTTCTGGCTATTAGGTACGACATATTATATATATATATATGTCGTACCTAGTAGCCAGAACGCACTTTTCAGCCTACTATGCAAGGCCCAATTTGCCTAATAAGCCAAGTTTTCATGAATTAAAGGTTTTTCGACTACCTAACCTAACCTAACCTAACTTTTTCGGCTACCTAACCTAACCTAACCTATAAAGATAGGTTAGGTTAGGTTAGGTAGGGTTGGTTAGGTTCGGTCATATATCTACGTTAATTTTAACTCCAATAACAAAACATTGACTTCATACATGATGAAATGAGTAGCTTTATCATTTCATAAGAAAAAAATTAAAGAAAATATATTATTTCAGGAAAACTTGCCTTATTAGGCAAATCGGGCCTTGCATAGTAGGCCAAAAAGTGCCCTCTGGCTACTAGGTACGACATATATATATATATGCAAGCAAAAATATTAAACTCCTTATTGCGAACAAACGTATGTTTAGGATATTCAGTCTATCATTACATTTGCCCTCTACAGCATTGACGTACAATATATATTGTGCTTTAATTCCGTACCTCGGGTGTTCCTCAGAGTAAAATTTTAACCCAAGCGAAGTACTTAAAAAAAAAAAAAAAATAGTGAGCACTAAGATATATACTAGTCCCGCCTGAGCCCAACACCACCACAGAAAATGGGTAGCAGTAGAAAACGAGAAAATATACAGGAGTGACTATGTATAACATGGTTCACACTTTCTCCCTTAATGCACACAAACTCGATTACTTTTTATACAAAAATATACATCTTAATTGTGGGATAAACTTGTCTTATGGCGTGGTATTTACAGTGTTAGATGCGGTTTGACAGCCGTCTAATTCCTGGGAATAAAATTGCAATCCTTTATAAATGATCTATTGAATATATATCTATTATACAGTGCGGTGCTCACTACGGAACTGTCTAATATAAATTGAGCCTAACAAGGGTAAAATCAAGCTGAAGAATAATATCAGAGAGTCGAGATAAAACACCTAAATTATTGGGATCGTCTCAAAGCTCTCCAAATGTACTCACTAGAAAGGAGACGAGAGAGATACCAAATAATATACACATGGAAAATACTGGAGGGTCAGGTCCCAAATCTACACAGTAAAATAACAACGTACTGGAGTGAACGATATGGAAGAAAATGCAGAATAGAACCAGTGAAGAGCAGAGGTGCCATAGGCACAATCAGAGAACACTGTATAAACATCAGAGGTCCGCGGTTGTTCAACGTCCTCCCAGCGACTATAAGAAATATTGCCGGAACAACCGTGGACATCTTCAAGAGGAAACTGGACTGTTTCCTCCAAGGAGTGCCGGACCAACCAGGCTGTGGTGGGTATGTGGGCCTGCGGGCCGCTCCAAGCAACAGCCTGGTGGACCAAACTCTCACAAGTCAAGCCTGGCCTCGGGCCGGGCTTGGGGAGTAGAACAACTCCCAGAACCCCATCAACCAGGCACAATCAAGGTAATTAATCTCTTCTAGATATCAATCTTAATACCCTATTTTCCCCATTTAGAACATTTGAACAAAACATGATACCTGGTTGATGGGGTTCTGGGAGTTCTTCTACTCCCCAAGCCCGGCCCGAGGCCAGGCTTGACACACATCATTTCTCATATATCATGACCTATATCATGACTCATATCATTTCACACTCAGATTTAACAATTGCAGTGTTAAGCTCAAATCAGGTTACTCCATTACTCTACCTCGGCTGTAACCCGTCCCACACTGTTTTACAACCATGGAGAGAGTGAGTATGGTGCCAGGCGCGGCCATCAACGCAGTCTCCCCCAACACCACCATACAACAGCAGTAGAAAACGGGAAAATGAAAACGGGAAAACGCCCTATAATAAAATATTTAGACTACCAAGAGTGACCTCACTGACGGAAGAGTCAAGAAGTCAGCCAAGACGCAACATAAAACTGTATTTATTAAATAGTACAATGAAAACTTACGCCTACAAGGTTCCCGAGGGTGTGGGCGGGCCGAGTGGGCGGTGGAGCAGCCGTGTCACGACTGACACGTCCACCCACCGACACACACCGTGACACACACCGTGACACAGACCGTGATAGTGGTGGTGTGTTTAGCCTGGCCGTGTCCTCGCCGACGGCCCGCGGTGTGTCGGCTGTCGGGCTGGGTAAGACTTGGACCTGAGGGCTGAGTAAGACTTGGACCTGAGGGCTGAGTAAGGCTTGGACCTGAGGGCTGGGCAAGGACTGGACCTCTGGGTTGAGTAAGGCCTGGACCTCAGGGCTGAGTAAGGCCTGGACCTCAGGGCTGAGTAAGGCTTGGACCTGAGGGCTGGGCAAGGACTGGACCTGAGGGCTGCTCCCCAGGTCCACCAACAGCTCACATCTCACGCCCTGAGAGCTGCCCTGGGGGTGTGAGACCTCACTGGCATCCTCCAAGAGCAAGTATGGCACCCTGGCCCTCCCACCCCACACATTCATCCTAACCTATCCATAACCAATCCTTTCCCGGCTCAAGAACGATATCTTTCTGAGACAGTGGCAGGACTGCCATCCACAAGGATGATTTTCACACACACACGACGGCACTAGATGGCACCTACACCCACTGGCACTGGCACGACTGACTAGCGGCCAGTCACTGCCTCAGTGCAAGTGTCACGCATGATGGTGTCAACAAACACCACAGACTTGTACTCAATTGCTATCGTATTACACAAGTTCGTACTCAAATGATATCAGTTTGCACGAGTTGGTCCTCTGGTGGCATCCCAGATAACTGATAACATTGTTTACAAGTTGTCTGAATTTATGTTGAATTACGCGAACTCTTCACCTGATAACAAGACTGACTCCTGTGCTCTGAACTACCAACTACTGTGCATCAGCCTCTACAAGGCTGACCTGAGTGCCTCTACAAGGCTGACCTGAGTGCCTCTACAAGGCTGACCTGAGTGCCTCTACAAGGCTGACCTGAGTGCCTCTACAAGGCTGACCTGAGTGCCTCTACAAGGCTGACCTGAGTGCCTCTACAAGGCTGACCTGAGTGCCTCTACAAGGCTGACCTGAGTGCCTCTACAAGGCTGACGTGAGTGCCTCTACAAGGCTGACCTGAGTGCCTCTACAAGGCTGACGTGACTGCCTCTACAAGGCTGACGTGAGTGCCTCTACAAGGCTGACGTGAGTGCCTCTACAAGGCTGACGTGAGTGCCTCTACAAGGCTGACCTGAGTGCCGCCACAAGGCTGACCTGAGTGCCACCACAAGGCTGACCTGAGTGCCGCCACAAGGCTGACCTGAGTGCCACCACAAGGCTGACCTGAGTGCCACCACAAGGCTAACCTGAGTGCCGCCACAAGGCTAACCTGAGTGCCACCACAAGGCTAACCTGAGTGCCACCACAAGGCTGACCTGAGTGCCACCACAAGGCTAACCTGAGTGCCACCACAAGGCTAACCTGAGTGCCACCACAAGGCTAACCTGAGTGCCACCACAAGGCTAACCTGAGTGCCACCACAAGGCTAACCTGAGTGCCACCACAAGGCTAACCTGAGTGCCGCCACAAGGCTAACCTGAGTGCCACCACAAGGCTAACCTGAGTGCCACCACAAGGCTGACCTGAGTGCCACCACAAGGCTGACCTGAGTGCCACCACAAGGCTGACCTGAGTGCCACCACAAGGCTAACCTGAGTGCCACCACAAGGCTGACCTGAGTGCCACCACAAGGCTGACCTGAGTGCCACCACAAGGCTAACCTGAGTGCCACCACAAGGCTGACCTGAGTGCCACCACAAGGCTGAGTGCCAAGACCCGCACACTCAACAGGAAAGATGATTTGCGTGAACACTAAATATATGACTCCTCTGATACCTCTGAATCTTCTATGATTTTGCCTTGTATACAACTCCAGGCTGGAGCTGCATACTCCAGGTTTGGTCTGACGTATGTGGCATAAAAGGTTCTGTTTCCTTACACAACTTCGAGCTCTAGCTCTTGGATCCCGCTTTTCTAGCCTCCGGTTAGTTAAATCAATGACTCGTGTCCTATTTCCTAATCATATCTACTTTTAAAATTATGAAGAGAGTTTGCTTCCACAATTTGTTCTTTGTTCATTCCATTTTTCCCATTATTCTCACGCTGAATGAACACTTTCTCACATCTCTGACTCATGAGTCTAAAGCTTCTACCCATGTCCCGTTATCATGTGGTTATCTTGAGATGGTTTAGGGGCTTAGCGTCCCCGCGGCCCGGTCCTCGACCAGGCCTCCACCCCCAGGAAGCAGCCCGTGACAGCTGTCTAACTCCCAGGTACCTATTTACGGCTTCTGGTTGCCCATTTTGGTTTTCGCCACCACCGGGGATCGAACCCGGAACTTCAGAAATCCGAATCCGAAGCGCTGTCCACTCAGCCGGCAGGCGCCCTAACATTTCCTTCTATTGGTAATTCAGTGTGAACATTTGATTAATTTCCACTCTGTCAATTCCCTTAAGTATTTTGTATGTCTCTATCGTGTCTCCCCTCTCTCTACCTTTTTTTATTGCGTCGTCAGCTATAGATTTTTCAGTCGTCGCAAACTTGTGAACCTTTTCGTTTCTTTATGACTTTCTTCAGGTGGGAGCTCCATGATGGGGCTGCATATTCGAAGATTGGTCTCACGTAGGCAGTGTAAAGCGCTCTCAATGCCTCCTTACTCAGGTTGTGTGGTGGACGGTGCCAGGCTGTGTGGTGGGTGGTGCCAGGCTGTGTGGTGCCAGGCTGTGTGGTGGGTGGTGCCAGGCTGTGTGGTGCCAGGCTGTGTGGTGGGTGGTGCCAGGCTGTGTGGTGGGTGGTGCCAGGCTGTGTGGTGCCAGGCTGTGTGGTGGGTGGTGCCAGGCTGTGTGGTGCCAGGCTGTGTGGTGGGTGGTGCCAGGCTGTGTGGTGCCAGGCTGTGTGGTGGGTGGTGCCAGGCTGTGTGGTGGGCGGTGCCAGGCTGTGTGGTGGACGGTGCCAGGCTGTGTGGTGGACGGTGCCAGGCTGTGTGGTGGGTGGTGCCAGGCTGTGTGGTGGACGGTGCCAGGCTGTGTGGTGCCAGGCTGTGTGGTGGGTGGTGGTGCCAGGCTGTGTGGTGGACGGTGCCAGGCTGTGTGGTGGGTGGTGCCAGGCTGTGTGGTGGGTGGTGGTGCCAGGCTGTGTGGTGGTGGTGCCAGGCTGTGTGGTGGACGGTGCCAGGCTGTGTGGTGGACGGTGCCAGGCTGTGTGGTGGACGGTGCCAGGCTGTGTGGTGGGTGGTGGTGCCAGGCTGTG
Organism: Procambarus clarkii; assembly: GCF_020424385.1. Lineage (NCBI taxonomy): Eukaryota > Metazoa > Arthropoda > Malacostraca > Decapoda > Cambaridae > Procambarus > Procambarus clarkii. Next base: position 10,768,531 of record NC_059644.1, read on the forward strand.
TGGTGGGTGGTGCCAGGCTGTGTGGTGGACGGTGCCAGGCTGTGTGGTGGGTGGTGGTGCCAGGCTGTGTGGTGGGTGGTGCCAGGCTGTGTGGTGGGTGGTGCCAGGCTGTGTGGTGGGTGGTGGTGCCAGGCTGTGTGGTGGGTGGTGCCAGGCTGTGTGGTGGGTGGTGCCAGGCTGTGTGGTGGGTGGTGGTGCCAGGCTGTGTGGTGGGTGGTGGTGCCAGGCTGTGTGGTGGGTGGTGTGCCAGGCTGTGTGGTGGGTGGTGGTGCCAGGCTGTGTGGTGGGTGGTGGTGCCAGGCTGTGTGGTGGGTGGTGGTGCCAGGCTGTGTGGTGGGTGGTGGTGCCAGGCTGTGTGGTGGGTGGTGGTGCCAGGCTGTGTGGTGGGTGGTGGTGCCAGGCTGTGTGGTGGACGGTGCCAGGCTGTGTGGTGGGTGGTGGTGCCAGGCTGTGTGGTGGGTGGTGGTGCCAGGCTGTGTGGTGGGTGGTGCCAGGCTGTGTGGTGGGTGGTGGTGCCAGGCTGTGTAGTGGGTGGTGGTGCCAGGCTGTGTGGTGGGTGGTGCCAGGCTGTGTGGTGGACGGTGCCAGGCTGAGTGGTGGGTGGTGCCAGGCTGAGTGGTGGGTGGTGCCAGGCTGTGTGGTGGGTGGTGCCAGCAACAGGTGGCCAGAGAGCCACAACACGCACTTCGCATCAGACAATTATGTCGCCGCTTTCTGCGCACAAGTTCTCACACGCAACCCTTCATATTCATGAATATCTGAGCTTATTCACAAACCCACACACCCACACTCACTCACTCACACACACTCACTCACTCACACACACATGAAGAAGATTGTAATCTTGGTAATCTACAATCCCCCCACCAAACAGCAGTAGACCCAGGCAGGAGTACGACAACAACAAGGCATGTATAGATGAACTGCAGAAGGCAGCAACACTAGCTCACAGAATGAGAGCGCAGCTGCTGGTCATGGGGTACCTCAATCACGGAGAGATCAACTGAGAATCAAGAAATCCCCATGGCGGGGAGGAAACGTGGGGAGCAAAGTTAGTAGACTTTATAGACAGGAATTTCCTAACACAACATGTGAAGGAAGACACAAGGGAAAGAGGAGGGGATACACCGAGCCTATTAGACCTGATTTTACCACTAGGAGCCAGTGATTATTTTAAATTAAATTTTGCCCCGAGGGGCGAATTTATTGGCCAGCGCCACTCATCCTTTGAGTGGACACACCGCCATAGTGACAGTATTGGGCAGCGCCACTCATCCTGTGAGTGGACACACCGCCATAGTGACAGTATTGGGCAGCGCCACTCATCCTGTGAGTGGACACACCGCCATAGTGACAGTATTGGGCAGCGTCACTCATCCTGTGAGTGGACACACCGCCATAGTGACAGTATTGGGCAGCGTCACTCATCCTGTGAGTGGACACACCGCCATAGTGACAGTATTGGGCAGCGTCACTCATCCTGTGAGTGGACACACCGCCATAGTGACAGTATTGGGCAGCGCCACTCATCCTTTGAGTGGACACACCGCCAAAGTGGCAGTATTGGGCAGCGCCACTCATCCTGTGAATGGACACACCGCCATAGTGACAGTATTGGGCAGCGCCACTCATCCTTTGAGTGGACACACCGCCATAGTGACAGTATTGGGCAGCGCCACTCATCCTGTGAATGGACACACCGCCATAGTGGCAGTATTGGGCAGCGCCACTCATCCTGTGAGTGGACACACCGCCATAGTGACAGTATTGGGCAGTGTCACTCATCCTGTGAGTGGACACACCGCCATAGTGACAGTATTGGGCAGTGTCACTCATCCTGTGAGTGGACACACCGCCATAGTGACAGTATTGGGCAGTGTCACTCATCCTGTGAGTGGACACACCGCCATAGTGACAGTATTGGGCAGCGTCACTCATCCTGTGAGTGGACACACCGCCATAGTGACAGTATTGGGCAGCACCACTCATCCTGTGAGTGGACACACCGCCATAGTGACAGTATTGGGCAGCGTCACTCATCCTGTGAGTGGACACACCGCCATAGTGACAGTATTGGGCAGCAACACTCATCCTGCGAGTGGACACACTGTCATAGTGACAGTATTGGGCAGCGTCTCTCATCCTGTGAGTGGACACACCGCCATAGTGACAGTATTGGGCAGCGCCACTCATCCTGTGAGTGGACACACCGCCATAGTGACAGTATTGGGCAGCGCCACTCATCCTGTGAGTGGACACACCGCCTTAGTGACAGTATTGGCCAGCGCCACTCATCCTGTGAGTGAACACACCGCCATATTGACAGTATTGGGCAGCGCCACTCATCCTGTGAGTGGACACTCCGCCATAGTGACAGTATTGGGCAGCGCCACTCATCCTGTGAGTGGACACACCGCCATAGTGACAGTATTGGGCAGCGCCACTCATCCTGTGAGTGGACACACCGCCATAGCAGCATGTACAACACTCCCCAATAGGAAGAAAACCCGCTGGGTTGTTCATCCTGTCACTTGTACCCAGACACAGCTGGGACTTGCTTAACTGTCTCAAGTGAACAGCTCCTCAAACAAGAAGATTAACATCTGTCAACCCTTAAAATCTTACGTTATCTTGCGGGTACAAAATGGGGGAATCATATAAGAACAGTATCAATATTTGACAAATGGTATTTTCCTAATTCAAACAATGTGGAGTTTATTATTCTACACATATTTCCAATGACTCTTAGATGTTGTGTCCTAGTCTTTAACTACATGATGGAAAACAAACTTGTGACCACGGGAGCCGGTCGGCCGAGCGGACAGCACGCTGGACTTGTGATCCTGTGGTCCTGGGTTCGATCCCAGGCGCCGGAGAGAAACATTGGGCAGAGTTTCTTTTACCCTATGCCCCTGTTACCTAGCAGTAAAATAGGTACCTGGGTGTTAGTCAGCTGTCACGGGCTGCTTCCTGGGGGTGGAGGCCTGGTCGAGGACCGGGCCGCGGGGACACTAAAAAGCCTCGAAATCATCTCAAGATAAACTCAAGATAACGGGTCAAGAGGTCTGGGAAAGGAGAGTTGACTACAGGAAAGGGGACTATAAGAGGATAAGGGACTATCTGGGTGAAGTGCAGTGGGAGGAAGAACTTAGAGGAAAAACAGTCCAAGATATGATGGACCTAGTCACACGGAAATGCCAGGAGGCCGAAGATAGTTTTATACCAACAGTAAAGGGAAACAGTAAGAGGGAATATAATAACCCATGGTTTAGCAGACAGTGTCAGGAAGCATAAGTGAGAAGCAGGCGGGAGTGGAGGAAGTACAGAAGACAAAGGACAGAGGACAACAGGATCAGATGCAACAGAGCTAGGAACGATTACATTAACATAAGAAGAGTATCGGAAAGAAATTATGGGAACGATATTGCGATCAAAACGAAAAAAAACTAAATTACTACACAGTCATATAAGAAGAAAAATGTCAGTGAACGACCAAGTGACAAGACTAAGGAAAACAGAGGGGGGCATATACAGAAAGTGACAAGGAAATCTGCGAGGCACTGAATGCCAGTTTTCATGGAGTGTTCACAACCGAGCCTGAGCAGCTCCCATTGTTATTAGAGATGAATTAGATGAAAGACTCTCAGATATAGAGGTGAAAGCAGAAGAGGTAATGAAACAGCTGACAACACTGGATGCAACTAAAGCAGTTGGACCAGACAATGTATCACCGTGGATACTAAAAGAGACAGCGCAGGCCCTCAGCGTGCCTCTGGCAAGGATCTTTAATGAGTTAGTTATGATGGAAGAGTTGCCCAGCTGATTGCGGAGGGTAAATGCGGTAGCAATTTTCAAGAAAGGGGATAGGGAGGAGGCACTTAACTACAGACTTACCTTGTCAGTGATTACTCCCGTAATCACTGACAAGCATTCCCTGCAAAATACTTGAAAGAATAATCAGGTTAAGACTTGTTGCACACCTGGAGAACACTAGGTATGTAAACAAACACCGACATGGGTTCAGGGAAAGGAAATCATGCCTAACAAAGCTGGAATTCTATAATGAAGTAACAAGAATAAGTCAGGACAGAGAGGGATGGACAGACTGCATATTTTTGGACTGCCAAAGGACCTTTGATACAGTACCGCATATAAGACTGTTATTCAAACTTGAGAGGCAGGCGGGAGTAGCGGAAAGGCCCTAGCATGGGTAAGGAACTACGTAACAGAAAGGAGCCAGAGAGTAACGGTAAGGGGGGGGGGCCGAGAAGTCGGACTGGCGAACAGTAACGAATGGAGTATTCACCTAGTTGTGTTTGCGGGGGTTGAGCTTTGCTCTTTCGGCCCGCCTCTCAACTGTCAGTCAACTGTTTACCAACTACTATATTTTGTTATTACCCACACCACACGCACACACCCCAGGAAGCAGCCCGTGACAGCTAACTAACTCCCAGGTACCTATTTACTGCTAGGTAACAGGGGCATTCAGGGCGAAAGAAACTTTGCCCATTTGTTTCTGCCTGGTGCGGGAATCGAACCCACGCCACAGAATTACGAGTCCTGCGCGCTATCCACCAGGCTACCAGGCCTCCCAGACCTCAAGTACCTCAAGGATTGGTGCTGGGACCAGTTCTATTTCTAATATACGTAAATGACATGTTTACAGGAGTAGAGTCCTATATGTCAATGTTCGCGAATGACGCAAAATTAATGAGAAGAGTTGTGACAAATGAGGATTGTAGGATCCTCCAAGAGGACCTGAACAGTTTGCAGAGATGGTCAGACAAATAGTTACTGGAGTTCAACACGAGTAAATGTAGAGTTATGGAAATGGGATTAGATGATAGAAGACCAAAGGGACAGTACACAATAAATTGAAACTACCTGCCTGTGACAATTCGAGAAAGAGACCTGGGAGTGGACGTAACACCTAATCTAACTCCAGAGGCACATATAAATAGGATAACGACAGAAGGGTATTCTACACTGGCAAAAGTTAAAACATCATTCAGAAAGCAAGGAGGTATTTAGGGCGCTTTACACTGCCTACGTGAGACCAGTCTTCAAGTATGCCGCACCATCATGGAGTTCCCATCTGAAGGAACACATAAGAAAACTGGAAGAGGTTCAGAAGTTTGCTACGAGGCTTGTCCCAGAGTTACGAGGGATAGGGTATGAAGAGCGCCTGAAGGAACTGAACCTTACGATACTAGAAAAAAAGAAGGGAGAAGGGGGGATATGATATAAACATATGAAATACTCAGGGGGATTGACAGTGGAAATAGACGAAATGTTCACACTGAATGCTAACAGAACGAGGGGACATGGGTGGAAGCTGGAAACTCAGATGACCCACAGAGATGTTAGGAAGTTTTCTTTTAGCGAGAGAGTAGTGGAAAAATGGAATGCACTTGGGGAACAGGTTGTGGAAGCAAACTCTATTCATAATTTTAAAACTAGAAATGATACGGGGCTTAGCAGTCTCCGTGGTGTAGTGGTAAGACACTCGCCTGGCGTTCCGCGAGCGCTATGTCATGGGTTCGTATCCTGCGGGGAGGATTTACTGGGCGCAATTCCTTAACTGTAGCCTCTGTTTAACGCAACAGTAAAATGTGTACTTGGTTGTAACAAGGATTCTTCGCGGCGGGGATCGTATTCCAGGGACCATAGGAATAAGGACTTGCCCGAAACGCTACGCGTACTAGTGGCTGTACAAGAATGTAACAACTCTTGTATATTTCTCAAAAAAAACAAAAAAAAAAAAAAAGCAGCCCGTGAAAAAAAAAAAAAAAAAAAAAAAAAATACGTTAATAGGACAGGAGACATTGGTGTAAACAACCGGTGGCTAGAAAGGCGGGATCCAAGAGTCAATGCTCGATCCTGCAAGCAAAAATAGTTGAGTACACAAATAGTACTAGGTAAATACATTCACAGTACTAGGTGAATACATTCACAGTACTAGGTGAATACAACTAGGTGAATACACATGTGAAAAATATAGCTTTCAGGGCTAAATGTCGCATGAAAAAAGAGTCCATTAGCCCTGACAAGAGAGGGTCGGCGGCTTGTGGCGAGGTTAGCCACCTTGTCAGACTTTCACGGTGGCGGGAGCTACACCACTACTCCTGCTTTCTCCCTGGCCGCAGCCCCTCTACACGCCGCTCTCTTCCCTCTGGTGTGTGTACTCACCTATATGTGCTTGCAGGATCGAGCATTGACTCTTGGATCCTCCCGCCGCCTGTGTGTGGGTGTGTGTGGGTGTGTGTGTGTGTGTGTGTGTGTGTGTGTGTGTGTGTGTGTGTGTGTGTGTGTGTGTGTGTGTGTGTGTGTGTGTGTGTGTGTGTAATTACCTAAGTGTAATTACCTAAGTGTAGTTACATGTGTGTGTGTGTGTGTGTGTGTGTGTGTGTGTGTGTGTGTGTGTGTGTGTGTGTGTGTGTGTGCGCGTGCGTGCGTGCGTGCGTGCCCACACCTCGTGCCGCAGGCTGCACCTGCTGCCTGACCCACTTGTCTTGCCAAGTTATTATTGGTTTATCATAGGCATGGATACGCGGCAACAACCAACAACATAGTTACCCCTGCTTCCTCACGGTGAGAGAGAACGTCACTCAGAGCCTCCACATGAGGGGTGACTATACATAATGAGGGATATCCCTCCATGCGGACGAAAACACACTACATTTACCTTAAATTGGTTATCTTGAGATGATTTCGGGGCTTAGCGTCCCCGCGGCCCGGTCCTCGACCAGGACTATTACCTACAGTAGATATAATATGTGATCTGATACATATCCTAGTTCTACGAGTAGCAGTAAATGTCTGCTGTAACCACCTGTCACACTGCACAGTCTCTGCTGTAACCACCTGCCACACTGCACAGTCTCTGCTGTAACCACCTGCCACACTGCACAGTCTCTGCTGTAACCACCTGCCACACTGCACAGTCTCTGCTGTAACCACCTGCCACACTGCACAGTCTCTGCTGTAACCACCAGCCACACTGCACAGTCTCTGCTGTAACCACCTGCCACACTGCACAGTCTCTGCTGTAACCACCTGCCACACTGCACAGTCTGCTGTAACCACCTGTCACACTGCACAGTCTCTGCTGTAACCACCAGCCACACTGCACAGTCTCTGCTGTAACCACCAGCCACACTGCACAGTCTGCTGTAACCACCTGCCACACTGCACAGTCTCTGCTGTAACCACCAGCCACACTGCACAGTCTCTGCTGTAACCACCTGTCACACTGCACAGTCTCTGCTGTAACCACCTGCCACACTGCACAGTCTGCTGTAACCACCTGCCACACTGCAGTCTCTGCTGTAACCACCTGTCACACTGCACAGTCTCTGCTGTAACCACCTGCCACACTGCACAGTCTCTGCTGTAACCACCTGCCACACTGCACAGTCTCTGCTGTAACCACCTGCCACACTGCACAGTCTCTGCTGTAACCACCTGCCACACTGCACAGTCTCTGCTGTAACCACCTGCCACACTGCACAGTCTGCTGTAACCAGCTGCCACACTGCACAGTCTCTGCTGTAACCACCTGTCACACTGCACAGTCTGCTGTAACCACCTGCCACACTGCACAGTCTCTGCTGTAACCACCTGCCACACTGCACAGTCTCTGCTGTAACCACCTGCCACACTGCACAGTCTGCTGTAACCACCTGCCACACTGCACAGTCTGCTGTAACCACCTGCCACACTGCACAGTCTCTGCTGTAACCACCTGCCACACTGCACAGTCTGCTGTAACCACCAGCCACACTGCACAGTCTCTGCTGTAACCACCTGCCACACTGCACAGTCTGCTGTAACCACCTGTCACACTGCACAGTCTGCTGTAACCACCAGTCACACTGCACAGTCTCTGCTGTAACCACCTGTCACACTGCACAGTCTCTGCTGTAACCACCAGCCACACTGCACAGTCTCTGCTGTAACCACCTGCCACACTGCACAGTCTGCTGTAACCAACAGCCACACTGCACAGTCTCTGCTGTAACCACCTGCCACACTGCACAGTCTGCTGTAACCACCTGCCACACTGCACAGTCTGCTGTAACCACCAGCCACACTGCACAGTCTGCTGTAACCACCAGCCACACAGCACAGTCTGCTGTAACCACCAGCCACACTGCACAGTCTGCTGTAACCACCAGCCACACAGCACAGTCTGCTGTAACCACCAGCCACACTGCACAGTCTGCTGTAACCACCTGCCACACTGCACAGTCTGCTGTAACCACCTGCCACACTGCACAGTCTGCTGTAACCACCTGCCACACTGCACAGTCTCTGCTGTAACCACCTGCCACACTGCACAGTCTCTGCTGTAACCACCTGTCACACTGCACAGTCTGCTGTAACCACCTGTCACACTGCACAGTCTCTGCTGTAACCACCTGCCACACTGCACAGTCTGCTGTAACCACCAGCCACACTGCACAGTCTGCTGTAACCACCTGCCACACTGCACAGTCTGCTGTAACCACCTGCCACACTGCACAGTCTGCTGTAACCACCTGCCACACTGCACAGTCTCTGCTGTAACCACCTGCCACACTGCACAGTCTCTGCTGTAACCACCTGTCACACTGCACAGTCTGCTGTAACCACCTGTCACACTGCACAGTCTGCTGTAACCACCTGTCACACTGCACAGTCTGCTGTAACCACCTGTCACACTGCACTGTCTGCTGTAACCACCTGTCACACTGCACAGTCTGCTGTAACCACCTGTCACACTGCACTGTCTGCTGTAACCACCTGTCACACTGCACAGTCTGCTGTAACCACCTGTCACACTGCACTGTCTGCTGTAACCACCTGCCACACTGCACAGTCTCTGCTGTAACCACCTGCCACACTGCACAGTCTGCTGTGACCACCTGTCACACTGCACAGTCTGCTGTAACCACCTGCCACACTGCACAGTCTGCTGTAACCACCTGCCACACTGCACAGTCTGCTGTAACCACCTGCCACACTGCACAGTCTCTGCTGTAACCACCTGCCACACTGCACAGTCTGCTGTAACCACCTGCCACACTGCACAGTCTGCTGTAACCACCTGCCACACTGCACAGTCTCTGCTGTAACCACCTGCCACACTGCACAGTCTGCTGTAACCACCTGTCACACTGCACAGTCTCTGCTGTAACCACCAGCCACACTGCACAGTCTCTGCTGTAACCACCTGCCACACTACACAGTCTGCTGTAACCACCTGCCACACTGCACATGACCAAGTTATTACCGTGATCGGACCCCGTTATTACCGTGATCGGACCCCGTTATTACCGTGATCGGACCCCGTTATTACCGTGATCGGACCCCGTTATTACCGTGATCGGACCCCGTTATTACCGTGATCGGACCCCGTTATTACCGTGATCGGACCCCGTTATTACCGTGATCGGACCCCGTTATTACCGTGATCGGACCCCATTATTACCGTGATCGGACCCCCATTATAAGCGTGATCGGACCCCCATTATTACCGTGATCGGACCCCCATTATAAGCGTAATCGGACCCCATTATTACCGTGATCGGACCCCCATTATAAGCGTGATCGGACCCCCATTATTACCGTGATCGGACCCCGTTATTACCGTGATCGGACCCCATTATTACCGTGCTCGGACCCCCATTATTACCGTGATCGGACCCCGTTATTACCGTGATCGGACCCCGTTATTACCGTGATCGGACCCCCGTTATTACCGTGATCGGACCCCCGTTATTACCGTGATCGGACCCCCATTATTACCGTGATCGGACCCCTATTATAAGCGTGATCGGACCCCGTTATTACCGTGATCGGACCCCCATTATTACCGTGATCGGACCCCCATTATTACCGTGATCGGACCCCTATTATAAGCGTGATCGGACCTACATATAATGAAACATTTCATGCACCAATTACTAACAAGCTGGTCGGCCGAGCGGACAGCACGCTGGACTTGTGATCCTGTGGTCCCGGGTTCGATCCCAGGCGCCGGCGAGAAACAATGGGCAGAGTTTCTTTCACCCTATGCCCCTGTTACCTAGCAGTAAAATAGGTACCTGGATGTTAGTCAGCTGTCACGGGCTGCTTCCTGGGGGTGGAGGCCTGGTCGAGGACCGGGCCGCGGGACACTAAAGCCCCGAAATCATCTCAAGATAACCTCAAGATAACTAATACTATTGATAGTATCTATAAGCTGCAGGTGGGCGGGGCGTCCGCCCACCAGGCCAGCCTGATGGGCGGACGCCGGCGCCTCCACACTATCTTGAGGTTATCTTGAGGTGATTTCAGGGCTTTAATGTCCCCGCGGCCCGGTCGTCGACCAGGCCTCCACCCCCAGGAAGCAGCCCGTGACAGCTGACTAACACCCAGGTACCTATTTTACTGCTAGGTAACAGGGGCATAGGGTGAAAGAAACTCTGCCCATTGTTTCTCGCCGGCGCCTGGGATCGAACCCAGGACCACAGGATCACAAGTCCAGCGTGCTGTCCGCTCGGCCGACCGGCTCCCAAATGACTTACTACAAAGACCTGAGAGTTGGTCAAGTGCCGCGTAACTCATCACCTTTATGGCATAATGTTACAGGGTTTGAGAACGTCGCATTTCCCTCGTGTGTCGTACGTAAGGCTAAAACTCTCGTACTAGAAAATGGAAGCGGCTGGCGAAAGCGACGTATACTATCCCGTTTTCTGTTGTGGGTCCTCTGGTGGGTTAGGCGAGGACACACTAAATTAACGTTCCTTAGGAGGACGGGATAGTTGTAACTCCACACACACAGTCCAACCCGTTCTCGCAAATTCGTAAAGTCAATATTGACTTAATAACTACGTGCATAGGTGATATACTAAACATAATAGATACCCTTAAAAAGATTCATAGAAAACACCGACCTTACCTAACCTTGTTAGTATCTTAAGATAAGCATCTTATTGCTTCGAAATTACAATTATTACTTAACCTATACCTATTATAGGTTAGGTAATAATTGTAATTACGAAGCTATAAGATGCTTATCTTAAAATACTAACAAGGTTAGGTAAGGTCGGTGTTTTCTATGAATCTTTTTAAGGGTATCTATTATGTTTAGTATATCACCTATGCACATATTTAATAAGTCAATATTGACTTATTAAATTTGCGAGAACGGGTTGCACAGTCATGAGAAAAAAATCAACAGGTTGAGAACAATTGAACAGAGAAAATCAACTTTTGCACCAAATCTGCACCATACATTTAGTCAGGAAAAAGTTATGCTTGATAAACATGATCGAGTTCTATGACAAGCTTACTAAAATAAGGCAGGAAAAAGTAGGCTGGACAGGCTTTATTTTCCAACATTCTCAAAACGTATATGACTATGTCCCTCATGACAGGCTGGTGGGTCAAGATGGAGACGCGAGCGGAGATAGCAGGGGAGATACTGTCCTGGGTCAGGGAGTACCAATAGGACAACAGTCACTGGGTCAGGGAGTACCTACAGGACAACAGTCACTGTGGTCAGGGAGTACCTACAGGTCAACAGTCACTGTGGTCAGGGAGTACCTATAGGACAACAGTCACTGTGGTCAGGGAGTACCTACAGGACAACAGTCACTGGGTCAGGGAGTACCTACAGGACAACAGTCACTGGGTCAGGGAGTACCTATAGGACAACAGTCACTGGGTCAGGGAGTACCTACAGGACAACAGTCACTGTGGTCAGGGAGTACCTATAGGACAACAGTCACTGTGGTCAGGGAGTACCTACAGGACAGAAAACAGTCACAGACGTCAATGTGTTCCAACGAAACAGAGTTAATGTGGCCTGTAAACTTCGAGGAGGCTGCATAACCTTACAGGATGACATTGACAAACTACATGAATGAACAAACAAATGTTCGCTAGAATTCAATCCCAGCAAGTGTAAGGTAATGAAGATAAGAGAAAACAATAGCAATAATTCGTCCATGATACAAATATCCGCGGAGAGGGACTTGGGTGGTGTGGGAACGTCCCACATGCAATATAAACTCTTATGTAACAGCCATAACAGGCTATTAATATGTACGAGCTCAAGTAGCCACTAAATACATTAGTTAGTCATAATAATATTACAGAAAATGGGAAAGGTCGCCAAGAACAGTTTTCGCCACAAACTCATTTAATATTAAATTATTAATAGTATTATTAATAATACTATTATTAATACTAAACACCCTCCAGTGTAAGAGCTGGTAACCCAATAATCTCAATTAATTATATATTCAATAACGACATGAGATTACACAAGAGCCTCGTTAGTCTTGTCTATACATTTGGGACGTGAAGGTGATGAAGGGAACTATCAGGGGGAAAGCGCCAAGCCATTACGACTATATAGCACTGGGAAGGGGTCAGGATAAGGATTTGGGGATGGGACGGAGGGGAGGAATGGTGCCCCACCACTTGTGGACGGTCGGGGATTGAACACCGACCTGCATGAAGCGAGTCCGTCGCTCTACCGTCCACCTCAAGGAAAGTGAGGATCGGACAAGGAGGCGGCCATTAAGAATATGGCTGTTGTGAGAAGTCTTGAGCCCACAATGGTCTCACTTTATTTAGGTCGGGTATTTGAATACAATTCAGTATATAAACTATAGCAAAACTTTCCATATGGTGTGATATATTAAAATATGACCCCCCCCCCACCCAAATGTGTCAAGGGAGATTAATTAGCGATGATAAATTATAAATTACAGTCCGTTCATAAGTAATAAATACAATTAAATACCATTTCTTGAATTAATGATCAAATCAATCACCTGTTTCTCCACAGGTGGAAACACCAGTTGAACAATAGAGTTGCAGAATCTGTGGTGAGAGTGAGGGACACCGCCTTCACCACTACCTGAGAGAATGTGAACATCTAACAATCATTAGTAATATGTGTAGAGTAATGAACACCACATTGTTTGAGTTAGTAATATGTGTAGAGTAATGAACACCACATTGTTTGAGTTAGTAATATGTGTAGAGTAATGAACACCACATTGTTTGAGTTAGTAATATGTGTAGAGTAATGAACACCACATTGTTTGAGTTAGTAATACGTGTAGAGTAATGAACACCACATTGTTTGAGTTAGTAATACGTGTAGAGTAATGAACACCACATTGTTTGAGTTAGTAATACGTGTAGAGTAATGAACACCACATTGTTTGAGTTAGTAATACGTGTAGAGTAATGAACACCACATTGTTTGAGTTAGTAATACGTGTAGAGTAATGATATGTGTAGAGTAATGAACACCACATTGTTTGAGTTAACGTGTAGAGTAATGAACACCACATTGTTTGAGTTAGTAATACGTGTAGAGTAATGAACACCACATTGTTTGAGTTAACGTGTAGAGTAATGAACACCACATTGTTTGAGTTAGTAATATGTGTAGAGTAATGAACACCACATTGTTTGAGTTAGTAATATGTGTAGAGTAATGAACACCACATTGTTTGAGTTAGGAAAATACCATTTGTCAAATATTGATACTGTTCTTATATGATTCCCCCATTTTGCACCCGCAAGATAAAGTAAGATTTTAAGGGTTGACAGATGTTAATCTTCTTGATTGAGGAGCTGTTCACTTGAGACAGTTAAGCAAGTCACAGCTGTGTCTGGGTACAAGTGACAGGATGAACAACCCAGCGGGTTTTCTTCCTATTGGGGAGTGTTGTACATGCTGCTATGGCGGTGTGTCCACTCACAGGATGAGTGGCGCTGCCCAATACTGTCATTATGGCGGTGTGTCCACTCACAGGATGAGTGGCGCTGCCCAATACTGTCACTATGGCGGTGTGTCCACTCACAGGATGAATGGCGCTGCCCAATACTGTCACTATGGCGGTGTGTCCACTCACAGGATGAGTGGCGCTGCCCAATACTGTCACTATGGCGGTGTGTCCACTCACAGGATGAGTGGCGCTGCCCAATACTGTCACTATGGCGGTGTGTCCACTCACAGGATGAGTGGTGCTGCCCAATACTGTCACTATGGCGGTGTGTCCACTCACAGGATGAGTGGCGCTGCCCAATACTGTCACTATGGCGGTGTGTCCACTCACAGGATGAGTGGCGCTGCCCAATACTGTCACTATGGCGGTGTGTCCACTCACAGGATGAGTGGCGCTGCCCAATACTGTCACTATGGCGGTGTGTCCACTCACAGGATGAGTGGCGCTGCCCAATACTGTCACTATGGCGGTGTGTCCACTCACAGGATGAGTGGCGCTGCCCAATACTGTCACTGTGGCGGTGTGTCCACTCACAGGATGAGTGACGCTGCCCAATACTGTCACTGTGGCGGTGTGTCCACTCACAGGATGAGTGGCGCTGCCCAATACTGTCACTATGGCGGTGTGTCCACTCACAGGATGAGTGGCGCTGCCCAATACTGTCACTATGGCGGTGTGTCCACTCACAGGATGAGTGACGCTGCCCAATACTGTCACTGTGGCGGTGTGTCCACTCACAGGATGAGTGACGCTGCCCAATACTGTCACTATGGCGGTGTGTCCACTCACAGGATGAGTGACGCTGCCCAATACTGTCACTATGGCGGTTGAGTGGATATAATTCCAATACTATTCCTTGAGGCAAACATAAACAGTGTAACTGTAGAGAACTGAACCCCGAATAAGGAACAGGGTGGACATGATCGCAACATGCAAGATACTGAGGGGAAATTGACAAGGTGAACAAGAACTGCCTCTTAAATGTTGGAAGCTAGAAAAGCAAATGAGACTGATGAATGTAAGGAAGTTCTCGCACTCCATATGGGTGGCTGATAAGTGGTATGCGCTGAAAGAATTTGTGGAAGCCTCCTCCACCCTCAACTTAAGGCCAGACTCGACAAAGGATTCGAACGAGAGAAGATTTAAATTACCGCACAACAATTACAACGATGCTAGTTGGCGGGGCTTAGAGAGCTAGACTTCTCTCTCCCGTAATCACTGATAGGTCAGTACACGCGCATCTAACCTGTCCCCAGAGGCCCACATCAAAAGGATATCATCAGCGGCATATGCTAGACTGGCCAACATCAGAACTGCCTTTAGAAACTTGTGTAAGGAATCGTTCACGACCCTGTATACCACTTATGTCAGACCAATCCTGGAGTATGCAGCTCCAGCCTGGAGTTCATACCTAGTTAAACATAAGACAAAGTTAGAGAAGATTCAGGCGAATGCCACCAGACTCGTCCCTGAACTGAGAGGTCACGTCGTTAAACCTCACGTCCCGGGAAGACAGAAGAGTAAGGGGAGACATGATCACCACCTACAAAATTCTCAGAGGAATTGACAGGATAGACAAAGACAAACTATTTAGCAAGCGTGGGACACGAACAAGGGGACGCAGGTGGAAACTGTGTACCCACATGAGCCACAGGGACGTTAGAAAGAACTTTTTCAGTGTCAGAGTAGTTAACAGATGGAATGCATTAGGCAGTGATGTGGTGGAGGCTGACTCCATACACAGCTTCAAGTGTAGATATGATAGAGCCCAGTAGGCTCCGGAACCTGTACACCAGTTGATTGACGGTTGAGAGGCGGGACCAAAGAGCCAGAGCTCAACCCCCGCAAGCACAACACGGTGAACACACACAGTCACAGAGCACTGGTCGGATATACTCAGCCTACAACACTAGGAAATGTTAGAAGCGCGGCTGGTACCTGACACTCTTGATGAAAGGTGGAGGCGTAAAGCTAAGGTTAAAGCTAAGGTTAAAGCTAAGGTTATTTAGCTTATTTAGGTTAATGGTGGAACAGGGGAATAGGGTGGTGGCGGTGCGGGTGACAATGGAAGGATGTTGTTGTGTGAGTTCTGCCACTCACGAGTAAAAACTGCCGCGCAGCCCGGGCTGTGGTGAGCCAGCACTGAGAGGAGTGCATGAGAGTGGAGGCAGAGGAGTGCATGAGAGTGGAGGCAGAGGAGTGCATGAGAGTGGAGGCAGAGAGTGCATGAGAGTGGAGGCAGAGGAGTGCATGAGAGTGGAGGCAGAGGAATGCATGAGAGTGGAGGCACAGGAGTGCCTGAGAGTGGAGGCAGAGAGTGCATGAGAGTGGAGGCAGAGAGTGCATGAGAGTGGAGGCAGAGAGTGCATGAGAGTGGAGGCAGAGAGTGCATGAGAGTGGAGGCAGAGAGTGCATGAGAGTGGAGGCAGAGAGTGCATGAGAGTGGAGGCAGAGAGTGCATGAGAGTGGAGGCAGACGTGTTCACTCACCTGCACTATAGCAGCCATGATGGTGGTGGTGGTGGAGACTGTGGGAGATGCTTCCCACTCACGTCCTCTGACTTAGGCAACCCCTGGTAGTGAGGGTACCAGTGGATGTCCTTGGGTACCTTGGTGCTACCCGTCCCTGGTACCCGTGATCTAGTCGTCCCTGGTACCAGCCGTCCCTGGTGCTACCCGTCCCTGGTACCCGTGATCTAGTCGTCCCTGGTACCAGCCGTCCCTGGTGCTAGCCGTCCCTGGTACCCGTGATCTAGTCGTCCCTGGTACCAGCCGTCCCTGGTGCTAGGCGTCCCTGGTACCCGTGATCTAGTCGTCCCTGGTACCAGCCGTCCCTGGTGCTAGCCGTCCCTGGTACCCGTGATCTAGTCGTCCCTGGTACCAGCCGTCCCTGGTGCTACCCGTCCCTGGTACCCGTGATCTAGTCGTCCCTGGTACCAGCCGTCCCTGGTGCTAGCCGTCCCTGGTACCCGTGATCTAGTCGTCCCTGGTACCAGCCGTCCCTGGTGCTAGGCGTCCCTGGTACCCGTGATCTAGTCGTCCCTGGTACCAGCCGTCACTGGTGCTAGCCGTCCCTGGTACCCGTGATCTAGTCGTCCCTGGTACCAGCCGTCCCTGGTGCTAGCCGTCCCTGGTACCCGTGATCTAGTCGTCCCTGGTACCAGCCGTCCCTGGTACCCGTGATCTAGGCGTCCCTGGTACCCTGGTGCCACATGCGAGACACTACTAGCTAACACGACCCACAAAACGAGTTACACTTTCACCTCACTGGGCCAATGTTTGAGTCACCTCAGCAGAGACGACCTGCCCACACGACCACGTCTTCACGACACTTCTAAGGTCGTAGAGGACGAGTGATCACATTGTTGGTAACGAGGGAGACACACACTTTCCTCCTTACAGGGAGGCAACGAGAGGCAGCAGCAGCAGCAGGGTGGAGGCAAGACTGCCTCTTGGTGTCCTGAGTCATCCAGATCACACACACACACACAGTCACGCTGACCCGGCAGCGTGCAGCACTAGACTACCGCGCCGCGCTGCACGCTGCAATCATCAACAATACCGTACAGTTCGGCGCGCACCTTCACTGCGCAGCCTGAGCCACGTGCTCCTCCCCCCCTACACACCACAATGTCAACAGCTTCCTCACAGACTCAACAGCGGAAGTTGACACTCTTGGAGAGACAGTCAACACAAGTTTGAGTTAAAGTGAAGTGGCTGAGGTGGGGCAGGAGACCTAGGGTGACAGGAGTGACCTAGGCAGTGACAGGAGTGACCTAGACAGTGTGACAGGAGATCTAGACAGTGTGATAGAAGATCTAGACAGTGTGATAGAAGATCTAGACAGTGTGACAGGAGTGACCTAGACAGTGTGACAGGAGTGACCTAGACAGTGTGACAGAGTGACCTAGACAGTGTGACAGGAGTGACCTAGACAGTGTGACAGAAGACCTAGACAGTGTGACAGGAGTGACCTAGACAGTGTGATAGAAGATCTAGACAGAGTGACAGGAGTGACCTAGTCAGTGTGACAGGAGTGACCCAGGCAGTGTGACAGGAGTGACCTAGACAGTGTGACAGGAGTGACCCAGACAGTGTGACAGGAGTGACCTAGACAGTGTGACAGGAGTGACCTAGACAGTGTGACAGGAGTGACCTAGACAGTGTGACAGGAGTGACCTAGACAGTGTGACAGGAGTGACCTAGACAGTGTGACAGGAGTGACCTAGACAGTGTGACAGGAGTAACCTAGACAGTGTGACAGGAGTAACCTAGACAGTGTGACAGGAGTGACCTAGACAGTGTGACAGGAGTGACCTAGACAGTGTGACAGAGTGACCTAGACAGTGTGACAGGAGTGACCTAGACAGTGTGACAGGAGTAACCTAGACAGTGTGACAGGAGTAACCTAGACAGTGTGACACGAGTGACCTAGACAGTGTGACAGGAGTGACCTAGACAGTGTGACAGGAGTGACCTAGACAGTGTGACAGGAGTGACCTAGACAGTGTGACAGGAGTGACCTAGACAGTGTGACAGGAGTGACCTAGACAGTGTGACAGGAGTGACCTAGACAGTGTCACAGGAGTGACCTAGACAGTGTGACAGGAGTGACCTAGACAGTGTGACAGGAGTGACCTAGACAGTGTGACAGGAGTGACCTAGACAGTGTGACAGGAGATCTGACAGTGTGATAGAAGATCTAGACAGTGTGACAGGAGTGACCTAGACAGTGTGACAGGAGTGACCTAGACAGTGTGACAGGAGTGACCTAGACAGTGTGACAGGAGTGACCTAGACAGTGTGACAGGAGTGACCTAGACAGTGTGACAGGAGTGACCTAGACAGTGTGACAGGAGTGACCTAGACAGTGTGACAGGAGTGACCTAGACAGTGTGACAGGAGTGACCTAGACAGTGTGACAGGAGTGACCTAGACAGTGTGACAGGAGTGACCTAGACAGTGTGACAGCAGAGACCTAGACAGTAACAGGAGTGACCTAGACAGTGTGACAGGAGTGACCTAGACAGTGTGACAGGAGTGACCTAGACAGTAACAGGAGTGACCTAGACAGTGTGACAGGAGTGACCTAGACAGTGTGACAGGAGTGACCTAGACAGTGTGACAGGAGTGACCTAGACAGTGTGACAGGAGTGACCTAGGCAGTGTGACAGGAGTGACCTAGACAGTAACAGGAGTGACCTAGACAGTGTGACAGGAGTGACCTAGGCAGTGTGACAGGAGTGACCTAGACAGTGTGACAGGAGTGACCTAGACAGTGTGACAGGAGTGACCTAGGACAGTGTGACAGGAGTGACCTAACAGGAGTAACCTAGGCAGTGTAACAGGAGTGACCTAGACAGTGTGACAGGAGTGACCTAGACAGTGTGACAGGAGTGACCTAGGCAGTGTGACAGGAGTGATCCAGGTGTTGTAATCCACAAGATAGGAGTTAGTTTTAGCTAGTCAAGCACACTTAACATATGATGGAAGTACATGTTAGTATCGAGACCGCTCACCCGTCGAGCTAAGGTCAAAGGCCTTACAACAGCCATTGTCCACCCAAATGAATGCACCAGCCAAGAGGACAAAGGCTGACCTCTAGTTCCTGGGAACAAGGAGATTTACAGTTAATGGGATCACACCCTCCTTGGCACCCTGGGTTGCAATGTTTGAGAGTATGAGTGCCTGGAGGCCGTCTCTGGTAGTAGTAGAGGTCCTACCAAGTCCTCCTCATCTCCGGCTGTGGCAGCAAGTACCTACAGGACAGTGGGCAAGGAAGTACCTACAGGACAGTGGGCAAGGAAGTACCTACAGTGATGTGTAGCAAGGAAGTGTAACCGACCAAATGTGGAGACCCCGAGGTGATCTTGGGGGCCTCGTAGCCTGGTGGATAGCGCGCAGGACTCGTAATTCTGTGGCGCGGGTTCGATTCCCGCACGAGGCAGAAACAAATGGGCAAAAGTTTCTTTCACCCTGAACGCCCCTGTTACCTAGCAGTAAATAGGTACCTGGGAGTTAGTCAGCTGTCACGGGCTGCTTCCTGGGGGTGGAGGCCTGGTCGAGGACCGGGCCGCGGGGACACTAAAGCCCCGAAATCATCTCAAGATAAACTCGAGAAGATAGTGTGTGGGTATTGTAGGGAAGACTAACCGGGTTATCTTGAGATTCTTGAGGTTATCTTGAGATGATTTCGGGGCTATAGTGTCCCCGCGGCCCGGTCCTCGACCAGGCCTCCACCTCCAGGAAACAGCCCGTGACAGCTGACTAACTCCCAGGTACCTGTTACCAGGGTACCAGGGTGTGGAGGGTTGTAGTGGTGATTCAGTATTAGGGACCAGGGGCCAGATTCACGAAACACTTACACAAGCACTTACGAACCTGTACATCTTTTCTCAATCTTTGGCGGCTTTGTTTACAATTATTAAACAGTTAATGAGCTCCGAAGCACCAGGAGGCTGTTTATAACAATAACAACAGTTGATTGGCAAGTTTTCACGCTTGTAAACTGTTTAATAAATGTAACCAAAGCCGTCAAAGATTGAGGGAAATATGTACACGTTCGTAAGTGCTTTCGTAACTGCTTTCGTGAATCTGGCCCCAGGTGTGGGGGAATTACATGGCGGAAGACACTGTTCCTGAGGCAATGGAGGTATTGTTGTGTTGGGAACGAAGCTGGGTTCACCGATCATGACCTGAGCAGTGTGTCAGGTGTCAGACCTGGGCAAGCACGGTGACACCGTGACCTCACGGTTTCATATGGCGCTAACAGTCGTCTGGCCCGGAGTGTCATGTGACACAGCAGCCCTCATACCGGGGGTGTCACATGATGTGTGGCACTATATGTGACGTGCCGAGATGTGAGGGACCGGAAGGGGTCGTCGTGTAGTGTGCTAATACCCAGCAGGTCGTTCCGGATGTGGCTGTAGGTGATGTGGCTGTAGGTGATGTGGCTGTAGGTGATGTGGCTGCAGGTGATGTGGCTGCAGGTGATGTGGCTGTAGGTGATGTGGCTGCAGGTGATGTGGCTGCAGGTGATGTGGCTGCAGGTGATGTGGCTGTAGGTGATGTGGCTGCAGGTGATGTGGCTGTAGGTGATGTGGCTGCAGGTGATGTGGCTGCAGGTGATGTGGCTGCAGGTGATGTGGCTGCAGGTGATGTGGCTGTAGGTGATGTGGCTGTAGGTGATGTGGCTGCAGGTGATGTGGCTGCAGGTGATGTGGCTGTAGGTGATGTGGCTGCAGGTGATGTGGCTGCAGGTGATGTGGCTGCAGGTGATGTGGCTGTAGGTGATGTGGCTACAGGTGATGTGGCTGCAGGTGATGTGGCTGTAGGTGATGTGGCTGTTGGTGATGTGGCTGCAGGTGATGTGGCTGTAGGTGATGTGGCTGCAGGTGATGTGGCTGTTGGTGATGTGGCTGCAGGTGATGTGGCTGTAGGTGATGTGGCTGCAGGTGATGTGGCTGCAGGTGATGTGGCTGCAGGTGATGTGGCTGTAGGTGATGTGGCTACAGGTGATGTGGCTGCAGGTGATGTGGCTGTAGGTGATGTGGCTGTTGGTAATGTGGCTGTAGGTGATGTGGCTGCAGGTGATGTGGCTGTAGGTGATGTGGCTGCAGGTGATGTGGGTGAAGGTGATGTGGCTGTAGGTGATGTGGCTGTAGGTGATGTGGCTCAACAACTGATCTGGCGCCGTGACCACCTCCCTCGCACCTCTTCCTCACCTCCTCCTCTCATACTCAGCAACTACTTATGAGGTGAACATGTCTATGCACCTCACCATCTCCCAAGCACCAACTTTGCAGTGAAGTTAACAAGATGTTGATGAAGCTAGGCCTAGAGCCTCGCCCCGCCCCCCACACACGGCCCTAGGTAGGCCTAGAGCCTCGCCCCGCCCCCACACACGGCCCTAGGTAGGCCTAGAGCCCCGCCCCCCACACGTCCTTAGGAAGAACAAAGCCAAAACAGACAATGATCGGACGCTACAAAGGTTGTTCCTCAAGGACGCTGAGGTGCGGTGGGAGACAGGTTATTACCCTATAATACGTGACAGTATCACCTGCTGCATGGGTAACAGCTTCTCTTCAACCTACCCTGGCTTTGCGCCCTGGAGAGGCCACTACAGACCGACAATCAGAGCGCAACTCCATAGTCTCCCGAGACTGATGGCTGCCTACTACTATCAAGCCATACACCATCGTTAAGAGCATTCATACACAATATACAAAGACTTTAATGCGAGGCAAAACAGAATGAGAAGTTAGATGTTAGATGCTAGATGTTAGATAGCGTTAGGTATTAGATGTTAGGTTGAGTTCAAAAGGAATTACCGGGAAAATAGGCAGATGGATCTACAATTTCCTGACTAACAGAACCCAATGTGTAATAGTCAACAAAATAAAATCCAGTCTATCAAACAGTGAAGAGCTCAGTCCCCCAGGGTACTGTGCTTGCTCCAGTACTTTTTCTCATCCTCATATCGGACATAGACAAGAACACAACCTATAGCACTGTATCATCCTTTGCAGATGACACTAGGATCTTCATGAGAGTAGGCAACATAGAGGACACGGCGAACCTCCAGTCAGATGTAGATCAGGTCTTTCTATGGGCTACAGAAAATAATATGGTGTTAAACGAGGATAAGTTCCAGCTCATGCGCTATGGAAAAATGAAAATATAAAAACAGAAACCACGTACAAAACTCAGGCAAATCATAACATAGAACGAAAAGGCAATGTAAAGGACCTGGGTGTACACATGTCGGAAGACCTTACCTTTAAAGAACACAATAAAGTAGCCGTCACATCTGCAAGAAAAATGGTTGGATAACAAGAACCAGGGACATAACTGGCCGACCCCTCACAGTGTTCAAGAGAGAACTATCAACATCAGAGGCCCGAGACTGTTCAACACGCTTCCACTACACATAAGGGACATAACTGGCCGGCCCCTCACAGTGTTCAAGAGAGAACTATCAACATCAGAGGCCCGAGACTGTTCAACACGCTTCCACTACACATAAGGGACATAACTGGCCGACCCCTCACAGTGTTCAAGAGAGAACTATCAACACCAGAGGCCCGAGACTGTTCAACACGCTTCCACTACACATAAGGGACATAACTGGCCGACCCCTCACAGTGTTCAAGAGAGAACTATCAACATCAGAGGCCCGAGACTGTTCAACACGCTTCCACTACACATAAGGGACATAACTGGCCGACCCCTCACAGTGTTCAAGAGAGAACTATCAACATCAGAGGCCCGAGACTGTTCAACACGCTTCCACTACACATAAGGGACATAACTGGCCGACCCCTCACAGTGTTCAAGAGAGAACTATCAACACCAGAGGCCCGAGACTGTTCAACACGCTTCCACTACACATAAGGGACATAACTGGCCGACCCCTCACAGTGTTCAAGAGAGAACTATCAACATCAGAGGCCCGAGACTGTTCAACACGCTTCCACTACACATAAGGGACATAACTGGCCGACCCCTCACAGTGTTCAAGAGAGAACTATCAACATCAGAGGCCCGAGACTGTTCAACACGCTTCCACTACACATAAGAGATATAACTGGTCGACCCCTCACAGTGTTCAAGAGAGAACTATCAACATCAGAGGCCCGAGACTGTTCAACACGCTTCCACTACACATAAGGGGCATAACTGGCCGACCCCTCACAGTGTTCAAGAGAGAACTGGATAAACACCTCCAAAGGATACCTGATCAACCAGGCTGTGATTCATACATCAGGCTGCTTGCAGCCGCCTCCAACAGCCTGGCTGACCAGTCCAGCAAGTAGGAGGCCTGGTCGACGACCGGGCCGCGAGGTAGCTGAGCCCTGAAAACACTTCAATGTAACCTCAAGGTAAGGTATGTTCAGATGATACATAAACAGTGCGCGCGCTCGCGCTCTGTGGCGGATGTCATAGAGAACACAGCAGTGGGGGGGGGGGGGGGGGAAGGTGGTTTAAGGGGGTGGATGAGGGAGGGGGGCAGAGGGGGGGTACTCAGGTTATGGGGGAGGGCTGCCATGCAAGTTGAATTACCGATTTCAACATCTGTATCATAAATGTTCAACATGTTTATTTACAGGTTCATAGACCATCTGGTGAGCCTCATCCTGGGATAACAACACCTTCCCCCCCCCTACACCCCCGCCCTCACCACCCCCTCCGTCACGACAACACAGACACCTCCCTCCCCCACACGAGCCACACCCACCTGCGCCACACTCCCTCCCCCACACGAGCCACACCCCCACTCCCACCTGCGCCACACCCCCTCACCCACCTGCGCCACACACACTCCCCCACACGAGCCACACCCCCTCACCCACCTGCACCACACTCCCTCCCCCACACGAGCGCCACACCCCCACACCCACCTGCGCCACACTCCCTCCCCCACACGAGCGCCACACCCCCACACCCACCTGCGCCACACTCCCTCCCCCACACGAGCGCCACACCCCCACACCCAGATGAGAGGTAATGAGACTGTTTCACCACCAGGTGACGCAAGGAGCTGGAACATTCCGGGTAAGGCCGCTCCAAGTTGTTCCTCGTCCACACAAAAAGGTGTCAGTAAGCTGGCGAGGAAGAGTGTTGAGGGTGGTGTAAGTTAGAGCCCTGGTGCCCCGCGAGGCCCCCTTCCCCCTCGTGCCCGCGGGCACAATTGTCTTGGAATGTGTGCACGAGGGCGTGTGAGTGTTGGTGATTGTGTTGACGTGTGGGAGGAGGAGGAGGGTGTTGGGGTCCTAGTGGAGGGGAGGAGGGTGTTGGGGTCCTAGTGGAGGGGGAGTGTTGGGGTGCAGGGTGGGGGTGCAGGGAGGGGGTGCAGGGAGGGGGTGCAGGGTGGGGGTGCAGGGAGGGGGTGCAGGGAGTGGGGTGCAGGGAGGTGGTGCAGGGAGGTGGTGCAGGGAGGGGGTGCAGGGAGGGGGTGCAGGGAGGGGGTGCAGGGTGGGGGGGTGCAGGGAGTGGGGTGCAGGGAGGTGGTGCAGGGAGGTGGTGCAGGGAGGGGGTGCAGGGAGGGGGTGCAGGGAGGGGGTGCAGGGTGGGGGTGCAGGGAGGGGTGCAGGGAGGGGGTGCAGGGAGGGGGTGCAGGGAGGGGGTGCAGGGTGGGGGTTCAGGGAGGGGTGCAGGGAGGGGGTGCAGGGAGGGGGTGCAGGGAGGGGTGCAGGGAGGGGGTGCAGGGAGGGGGTGCAGGGTGGGGGTGCAGGGTGGGGGTGCAGGGTGGGGGTGCAGGGAGGGGGTGCAGGGAGGGGGGTGCAGGGAGGGGGTGCAGGGAGGGGGTGCAGGGTGGGGGTGCAGGGAGGGGGTGCAGGGAGGGGGTGCAGGGAGGGGGTGCAGGGAGGGGGTGCAGGGAGGGGGTGCAGGGTGGGGGCAGGCGGGCCGCCCTTGGGAACAATGTTCAACAACCAGCTGCCTGCAGCCCGACACTTCCGGTTATCATGCTGGACCTACCTGCCCCTGCCTCATCTTTCTTGTGCCCTCTGGAGCTCCACCCTCGTCCCTAGTGCTCCACCCTCGTTCCTAGCGCCCCCTGGTGCTCCACCCTCGTCCCTAGCGCCCCCCTGGTGCTCCACCCTCGTCCCTAGCGCCCCCTGGTGCTCCACCCTCGTCCCTAGCGCCCCCTGGTGCTCCACCCTCGTCCCTAGCGCCCCCTGGTGCTCCACCCTCGTCCCTAGCGCCCCCTGGTGCTCCACCTCGTCCCTAGCGCCCCCTGGAGCTCCACCCTCGTCCCTAGTGCTCCACCCTCGTTCCTAGCGCCCCCTGGTGCTCCACCCTCGTCCCTAGCGCCCCCCTGGTGCTCCACCCTCGTTCCTAGCGCCCCTGGTGCTCCACCCTCGTCCCTAGCGCCCCCCTGGGGCTCCACCCTCGTCCCTAGCGCCCCCCTGGTGCTCCACCCTCGTCCCTAGCGCCCCCTGGTGCTCCACCCTCGTCCCTAGCGCCCCCCTGGTGCTCCACCCTCGTTCCTAGCGCCCCTGGTGCTCCACCCTCGTCCCTAGCGCCCCCTGGTGCTCCACCCTCGTCCCTAGCGCCCCCTGGTGCTCCACCCTCGTCCCTAGCGCCCCCCTGGTGCTCCACCCTCGTTCCTAGCGCCCCCTGGTGCTCCACCCTCGTCCCTAGCGCCCCGTGGTGCTCCACCCTCGTCCCTAGCGCCCCCTGGTGCTCCACCCTCGTCCCTAGCGCCCCCTGGTGCTCCACCCTCGTCCCTAGCGCCCCCCTGGTGCTCCACCCTCGTTCCTAGCGCCCCCTGGTGCTCCACCCTCGTCCCTAGCGCCCCTGGTGCTCCACCCTCGTCCCTAGCGCCCCCTGGTGCTCCACCCTCGTCCCTAGCGCCCCCCTGGTGCTCCACCTGGTTGATACCTGGTTGATGTTGATACCTGGCTGGTGCTCCACCCTCGTTCCTAGCGCCCCCTGGTGCTCCACCCTCGTCCCTAGCGCCCCCTGGTGCTCCACCCTCGTCCCTAGCGCCCCCTGGTGCTCCACCCTCGTCCCTAGCGCCCCCTGGTGCTCCACCCTCGTCCCTAGCGCCCCCCTGGTGCTCCACCCTCGTCCCTAGCGCCCCCTGGTGCTCCACCCTCGTCCCTAGCGCCCCCTGGTGCTCCACCCTCGTCCCTAGCGCCCCCTGGTGCTCCACCCTCGTCCCTAGCGCCCCCCTGGTGCTCCACCCTCGTCCCTAGCGCCCCCCTGGTGCTCCACCCTCGTCCCTAGCGCCCCATGGTGCTCCACCCTCGTCCCTAGCGCCCCGCTGGTGCTCCACCCTCGTCCCTAGCGCCCCCCTGGTGCTCCACCCCCGTCCCTAGCGCCCCCTGGTGCTCCACCCTCGTCCCTAGCGCCCCCCTGGTGCTCCACCCTCGTCCCTAGCGCCCCCTGGTGCTCCACCCTCGTCCCTAGCGCCCCCCTGGTGCTCCACCCTCGTCCCTAGCGCCCCCCTGGTGCTCCACCCTCGTCCCTAGCGCCCCATGGTGCTCCACCCTCGTCCCTAGCGCCCCGCTGGTGCTCCACCCTCGTCCCTAGCGCCCCCCTGGTGCTCCACCCTCGTCCATAGCGCCCCTGGTGCTCCACCCTCGTCCCTAGCGCCCCCCTGGTGCTCCACCCTCGTCCCTAGCGCCCCCTGGTGCTCCACCCTCGTCCCTTGCGCCCCCCTGGTGCTCCACCCTCGTCCCTTGCGCCCCCTGGTGCTCCACCCTCGTCCCTAGCGCCCCCTGATGCTCCACTCTCGTCCCTAGCGCCCCCCTTGTGCTCCACCCTCGTCCCTAGCGCCCCCTGGTGCTCCACCCTCGTCCCTAGCGTTCCTGGTGCTCCACCCTCGTCCCTAGCGCCCCCCTGGTGCTCCACCTTCGTCCCTAGCGCCCCCTGGTGCTCCACCCTCGTCCCTAGCGCCCCCCTGGTGCTCCACCCTCGTCCCTAGCGCCCCCTGGTGCTCCACCCTCGTCCCTAGCGCCCCCCCTGGTGCTCCACCCTCGTCCCTAGCGCCCCATGGTGCTCCACCCTCGTCCCTAGCGCCCCCTGGTGTTCCACCCTCGTCCCTAGCGCCCCCCTGGTGCTCCACCCTCGTCCCTAGCGCCCCCTGGTGCTCTACCCTCGTCCCTAGCGCCCCCTGGTGCTCCACCCTCGTCCCTAGCGCCCCCTGGTGCTCCACCCTCGTCCCTAGCGCCCCCTGGTGCTCCACCCTCGTCCCAAGCGCCCCCTGGTGCTCCACCCTCGTCCCTAGCGCCCCCTGGTGCTCCACCCTCGTCCCTAGCGCCCCCTGGTGCTCCACCCTCGTCCCTAGCGCCCCATGGTGCTCCACCCTCGTCTCTAGCGCCCCTTGGTGCTCCACCCTCGTCCCTAGCGCCCCCTGGTGCTCCACCCTCGTCCCTAGCGCCCCCTGGTGCTCCACTCATCCCTAGCGCCCCCTGGTGCTCCACCCTCGTCCCTAGCGTTCCCTGGTGCTCCACCCTCGTCCCTAGCGCCCCCTGGTGCTCCACCCTCGTGCCTAGCGCCCCCTGGTGCTCCACCCTCGTCCCTAGCGCCCCCTGGTGCTCCACCCTCGTCCCTAGCGCCCCCTGGTGCTCCACCCTCGTCACTAGCGCCCCCTGGTGCTCCACCCTCGTCCCTAGCGCCCCCTGGTGCTCCACCCTCGTCCCTAGCGCCCCCTAGTGCTCCACCCTCGCCCCTAGCTCCCCTTAGTGCTCCATCCTCGTCCCTAGCTTTCATTAGGTGCTCCACCCTCGATACCTAGCGCCCAATAGTGCTCCACCCTCGATACCTAGCGCCCAATAGTGCTCCACCCTCGTCCCTAGCGCCCCCTAGTGCTCCACCCTCGTCCCTAGCGCCCCTAGTGCTTTACCCTCGTCCCTAGCGCCCCCTAGTGCTTCACCCTCGTCCCTAGTGCTCCACCCTCGTCCCTAGTGCTCCACCCTCGTCCCTAGCGCCCCATAGTGCTCCACCCCCGTCCCTAGCGCTCCCTAGTGCTCCACCCTCGCCCCTAGCGCCCCATAGTGCTCCACCCTCGTCCCTAGCGCCCCCTAGTGCTCTACCCTCGTCCCTAGCGCCCCCTAGTGCTCCACCCTCGTCCCTAGCGCCCCATAGTGCTCCACCCCCGTCCCTAGCGCTCCCTAGTGCTCCACCCTCGCCCCTAGCGCCCCATAGTGCTCCACCCTCGTCCCTAGCCCCCTAGTGCTCCATCCTCGTCCCTAGCTTTCCCTAGGTGCTCCATTCTAGTCCCTAGAATATGACCGAAAGGGTAAGATTATTCTCAATATTTCTTACGTTTCTCTTCACTGTCGAGAGTAATTGGAAAATTAACTCTCCAAAATTCATTTTTTTACATTTATATTTTTGGTGTGACGCCTAGAAGCGTTTCGTAAGGCTTCTTACATTTTCAAAGACTTGTTTTACACATAACATACATCATGCTTTTTATTTGTTTTTGGGCGAGATGATATGACACAAATGTTTTAAGTGAGGTGGATATTAATTGGATATGAAAGTGATAAGAATGGAAGTAACTGCAGAAGGTCTATTGGCTCATACGTTCTCTTGCTGCTGCTATGTTGGTTCTGGGTCTTGAAGTAGGAGAATATAGTTATGCGTTAATTGGCTGTTAATTGCTGGTGTTGACTAGATGTGTGGGACATTCTACAGTATGATGTTCAAGGGAGTGCATGTTTTCTCTTTCACACAGTTGGCACATGGTGTATTGAACACTTTCACACAGTGACACATGGTGTATTGAACACTTTCACACAGTGACACATGGTGTATTGAACACTTTCACACAGTGACACATGGTGTATTGAACACTTTCACACAGTTGACACATGGTGTATTGAACACTTTCACACAGTGACACATGGTGTATTGAACACTTTCACACAGTGACACATGGTGTATTGAACACTTTCACACAGTTGACACATGGTGTATTGAACACTTTCACACAGTGACACATGGTGTATTGAACACTTTCACACAGTTGACACATGGTGTATTGGACACTTTCACACAGTTGACACATGGTAATAAGAGGAAGAGTTAGGGGTGACATGATAGAGGTTTACAAGTGGATGAATGGACACAACAAAGGGGTTATTAATAGAGTATTAAAAGTATCAACACACGACAGAACACGAAACAATGGGTATAAATTAGATAAGCTTACATTTAGGAAAGACTTGGGTAAATACTGGTTCGGTAACAGGGTTGTTGATTTGTGGAACCAATTACCGCGTACCGTGGTGGAGGTGGGGTCCCTCGATTGTTTCAAGCGCGGGATGGACATGTATATGAGTTGGATTGGGTGGTTCTAGATAGGAGCTGCCTCGTGTGGGCCAATAGGCCTTCTGCAGTTACCTTTGTTCTTATGTTCTTATGATCTTATGTTCAACATGGTGTGTAGGGGACTGACAGCTGAGTGGCCAGCGCTTCGGATTCGTAGTCCTGAGGTTCCGGGTTCGATCCCCGGCAGAGGTGGAAACAAATGGGCAGTTTCTTTCACCCTAATGCTCCGGTTCACCTAGCAGTAAATAGGTACCTTGGAATTTGTCAGCTGCTACGGGCTGCTTCCTGGGGGTGCGTAACACTATGGAAGTCTGGTCGAGGACCGGGCCGCGGAGTCACTAATCCCCGACGAAATCATCTCAAGATAACCTCAAGATGGTGAGTGTATGGTGATGGTGTGTGAGGGAGTGTATGGTGATGGTGTGTGAGGGAGTGTATGGTGATGGTGTGTGGGGGAGTGTATGGTGATGGTGTGTGAGGGAGTGTATGGTGATGGTGAGTGAGGGAGTGTATGGTGATGTTGTGTGAGGGAGTGTATGGTGATGGTGATGGTGTGTGAGGGAGTGTATGGTGATGGTGTGTGAGGGAGTGTATGGTGATGGTGTGTGAGGGAGTGTATGGTGATGGTGTGTGAGGGAGTGTATGGTGATGGTGTGTGAGGGAGTGTATGGTGATGGTGTGTGAGGGAGTGTATGGTGATGGGGGAGGTGTGATGGTGTGAGGGAGTGTATGGTGATGGTGTGTGGGGGAGTGTATGGTGATGGTGTGTGTGGGAGTGTATGGTGATGGTGTGTGAGGGAGTGTATGGTGATGGTGTGTGAGGGAGTGTATGGTGATGGTGTGTGAGGGAGTGTATGGTGATGGGTGGGTGTGAGGGAGTGTATGGTGATGGTGTGTGAGGGAGTGTATGGTGATGGTGTGTGAGGGAGTGTATGGTGATGGTGTGTGAGGGAGTGTATGGTGATGGTGAGTGAGGGAGTGTATGGTGATGGTGTGTGAGGGAGTGTATGGTGATGGTGTGTGAGGGAGTGTATGGTGATGGTGTGTGAGGGTGTAGTGTGTGGTGATGGTGATGTGAGGGAGTGTATGGTGATGGTGTGTGAGGGAGGTGTATGGTGTATGGTG
This sequence comes from Procambarus clarkii, assembly GCF_020424385.1. Classification (NCBI taxonomy): domain Eukaryota; kingdom Metazoa; phylum Arthropoda; class Malacostraca; order Decapoda; family Cambaridae; genus Procambarus; species Procambarus clarkii. The sequence goes on from NC_059644.1 coordinate 10,799,219, forward strand.
ATGGTGTGTGAGGGAGTGTATGGTGATGGTGAGTGAGGGAGTGTATGGTGATGGTGAGTGAGGGTGGAGAACGAGTGTGCAGTCAGCCGGGGCCAATCAGGGCCAGGTTTCACCCGCCCATCCTGGCACCCATTGTCACTCCTCTCCCCCCTCCCCCCCATGGCACCCATTGTTGACAACACAGTCATACCAACACTAACCTATCTCTTCACCCTGCGCTTGTCTCACCCTCCTCTCACCAGCAGGGTGCAGGGTGGAGACGATTGGTGGAGATTAAGCCCGCCAGGAGGCAGGCACGGGCATGAATAGCCCGTATTGGTTGGAGAGGAACACGTTCCGAGGCCCGTTCTGAGCATACCCCGTGACAACTAAACTATTGGGTCGAGCAAAGGACTCGTCACTTGGGTATAGGTGTGTGTGTGTGTGCACGTGTACTAGTGGCTGCGTCACACAGGGGCATTAGTGTAGGTCCCAGCACTGGTCCTTGAAGCATTCCGCCAGTCCAACTTATCGCCTCTCACCGAGTCTCTAACTGTCAGGTACTCTCTCATCCATGTCAGTTCCGCCCGCCTCTCAACTTGGTGTTGTACTCACCTATTTGTGCTTGCGGGGGTTGAGCTTTGGCTCTTTGGTCCCGCCTCTCAACTGTCAATCAACTGGTGTACAGATTCCTGAGCCTACTGGGCTCTATCATATCTACATTTGAAACTGTGTATGGAGTCAGCCTCCACCACATCACTGCCTAATGCATTCCATCCGTTAACTACTCTGACACTGAAAAAGTTCCTTCTAACGTCCCTGTGGCTCATGTGGGTACTCAGTTTCCACCTGTGTCCCCTTGTTCGCGTACCACCAGTGTTGAATAGTTTATCCTTGTTTACCCGGTCGATTCCCCTGAGGATTTTGTAGGTTGTGATCATGTCTCCCCTTACTCTTCTGTCTTCCAGTGTCGTAAGGTGCATTTCCCGCAGCCTTTCCTCGTAACTCATGCCTCTTAGTTCTGGGACTAGTCTAGTGGCATACCTTTGGACTTTTTCCAGCTTCGTCTTGTGCTTGACAAGGTACGGGCTCCATGCTGGGGCCGCATACTCCAGGATTGGTCTTACATATGTGGTGTACAAGATTCTGAATGATTCCTTACACAGGTTCCTGAACGCTGTTCTGATGTTAGCCAGCCTCGCATATGCCGCAGACGTTATTCTTTTTATGTGGGCTTCAGGAGACAGGTTTGGTGTGATATCAACTCCTAGATCTTTCTCTCTGTCCGTTTCATTAAGTACTTCATCTCCTATTCTGTATCCTGTGTCTGGCCTCCTGTTTCCACTGCCTAGTTTCATTACTTTGCATTTACTCGGGTTGAACTTCAACAGCCATTTGTTGGACCATTCACTCAGTCTGTCTAGGTCATCTTGTAGCCTCCTACTATCATCCTCTGTTTCAATCCTCCTCATAATTTTTGCATCATCAGCAAACATTGAGAGAAACGATTCTATACCCTCTGGGAGATCATTTACATATATCAGAAACAGTATAGGTCCAAGGACTGACCCCTGCGGGACTCCACTTGTAACGTCTCGCCAATCTGAGACCTCACCCCTCACACTGACTCGTTGTCTCCTGTTGCTTAGGTACTCCTTTATCCAATGGAGTACCTTCCCTTTCACTCCAGCCTGCATCTCCAGCTTTTTCACTAGCCTCTTGTGTGGTACTGTATCAAAGGCTTTCTGACAATCCAAAAATATGCAGTCTGCCCACCCTTCTCTTTCTTGCCTGATTTTTGTTGCCTGGTCGTAGAATTCAAGTAACCCTGTGAGGCAGGACCTGCCATCCCTGAACCCATGTTGATGCTGTGTTACAAAGTTCTTTCGCTCCAGATGTTCCACTAGCTTTCTTCGCACAATCTTCTCCATCAGCTTGCATGGTATGCAGGTTAGGGACACTGGCCTGTAGTTCAGTGCCTCCTGTCTATCCCCTTTCTTGTATATCGGGACTACGTTAGCTGCTTTCCAAATTTCTGGCAGTTCCCCTGTTGCCAGTGATTTGTTATACACTATGGAGAGTGGCAGGCACAGTTCTTCTGCTCCTTCCTTTAGTATCCAAGGGGAGATTCCATCTGGGCCTATAGCCTTTGTCACATCCAACTCTAGTAAACACTTCCTTACTTCCCCGCTGGTAATCTCAAACTCTTCCAGTGGTTCCTGGTTAGCTATTCCCTCTCTTATCTCTGGAATTTCTCCTTGCTCTAAGGTGAAGACCTCCTGGAATTTCTTATTCAGTTCCTCACACACTTCCTTGTCGTTTGTAGTGAATCCTTCTGCCCCTATCCTTAATTTCATAACCTGTTCCTTTACTGTTGTTTTTCTCCTGATGTGGCTATGCAGCAATTTAGGCTGAGTCTTTGCCTTGCTTGCGATGTCATTTTCGTATTGTCTTTCTGCCTCTCTTCTCATCCTGACATATTCATTCCTGGCATTCTGGTATCTTTCTCTGCTCTCAAGTGTCCTGTTATTCCTATAGTTTCTCCATGCCCTTTTACTTTGCTGCTTAGCTAGCCTACATCTCTGATTAAACCATGGGTTTCTCATCTTCATTTCACTGTTTTCCTTTTGGACTGGGACAAACTTGTTTGCTGCGTCCTTGCACTTCTGCGTGATGTAGTCCATCATGTCTTGGGCCGTCTTTCCCCTGAGCTCTGTTTCCCATGCTATATCTGTTAGGAATTTTCTTATCTCCTCATAGTTTCCCTTTCGGTATGCTAACCTTTTGTTTTCGGTATCCCTCCTCGAGTTCAATAACCCTTCTTCAATCAGGTACTCAAACACCAGTACACTGTGGTCGCTCATTCCTACTGGGGCCTCAAAACCGATTTCTCTTATGTCGGAGTCGTTCAGAGTGAAGACTAGGTCGAGTCTCGCTGGTTCGTCATTTCCTCTCATCCTTGTGGGTTCTCTGACATGCTGGGTTAAAAAGTTTCTAGTCACCACCTCCAATAGTTTGGCTCTCCACGTATCCTCGCCTCCATGCGGTTCCTTGTTCTCCCAGTCAATCCTTCCGTGATTGAAGTCCCCCATGATGAGCAGGTGGGATCTATTTCTACAGGCAGCAGAGGCTGCCCTCTCAATTATAGTGTTAACTGCCATGTTGTTGTTTTCATACTCTTGACTGGGTCTTCTGTCATTTGGTGGAGGGTTATATATTACTGCTACTACTATTCTTGGTCCTCCCATTGTCATGGTGCCTGCTATGTAGTCTCTGAAACCCTCACAGCCCGGGATAGCCATCTCCTTAAAACTCCATTCCTTTCTCATGAGTAGGGCCACTCCGCCTCCTCCCCTACCTTCCCTCTCTTTCCTTATTACTGTGTACTCCTGGGGAAACACGGCATTCGTTATGATTCCAGAGAGTTTTGTTTCAGTGAGTCCGATTACATCTGGGTTCACTTCTTGTGCTCTTTCCCTTAGTTCACTTGCCTTGCTTGTGATCCCATCTATGTTCGAGTACATTACCCTGAAACTGACTCTCTTCTGCTTCTCCTCGGGGGGGGGGGGGGGGGGACCTGTGGGATCTGGGGTGAGCGGGAGCTGGGAGGATCTGGTACGGGGAGACTGGTGGAGGAGGAAGGGCTGGGGGGGGGGGAGGGGGGGGGGGGGGGGGGGGGGGAGGGGGGAGGGGGTGAGAGGGGGAGGGGTGGGGGGGGGTGAGAGGGGGAGGGTAGGGGGGGGTGAGAGGGGGAGGGAGAGGGGGGGGGGGGTGAGAGGGGGAGGGTTGGGGGGGCATGGGGGGAGGAGAGGCTTGGGGGGGGGGGGGGAAGGGGGGCTTGGGGGGGGGGGGAGAGAGGGGGGGGGGGGGGGGGGCAGAAAGGGGGGGGGGGGGGGGGGGTGGGGGGAAAGGGAAGGCTGAGGTGGGTGAGGAAGAGGGGAGGGTTTAGGGGAGTGGTGGAGAGGGGAAGGCTTAGGTGGGGTGGGGGAGAGTGGGGGGCTTAGGGGGGTGGGGGAGAACGGAGGGCTTGGGGGTGGGAGAGACGGGAGGGCATGTGGGAGAAGGGAGGGCTTGGGGGATGGGGGAGAAGGGAGGTCCTGGGGGGGGAGGGTCCTTGGGGGGGGGGGAGGTGGGGGGAGGGGGGTGAGTGGGAGGAGGGGGGTGGGTGGGGGGAGGGTGCCTTAGGTGGGTACTTAGTGGGGGGGCTGACAGGGGATGGGGCAGGTAGGGTGTCTGTTGGGTAGAATGTGGGGGTGGTGCCCCACTCCCTGTGGCTGTTGCACTGTTTGAGGAGGGTTCCCCACTCCCCTCTGGGATTGTAGGGTTCGGGGTTGTGGTTCTCTGATTCCTTTCTCTCTCCCTGCGCTCCTTCCTCGCGTCTGCTGCCTGCTTTCTCTCTTCCCTTGTCATATCCCTCTGCAGGAATACTTTTTTGAACTTCTGTACATTTGCTAGACCGCTCTTCCTTGCTAACAGTTCCTCTTTCGTGATTTCGCTCATGAATACCACCTTTATCATTCGGTCTCTGTCCTTGTTGTACTTTCCAAGCCTGAAAACCTTTTCAACATTTTGGTCAGTTCCCTCCATCCTTACCTCTTTAAGGATCTCGGTAACTATGTTTTTGTCCTTGTCTCTCCGCTCCTTTGGGCTGGTCCCTGTTTGCTCTTTAATGCCTGCTACTACTACTGCTCTTTTTCTCTCTATCAGCCGGCTAGTACATCTAGCTGCTTCCTGAGAGGAAGCCACTTCCATGGCAACTTCCCTAACTGCAGACCTAGCTTCAGGGCTCTTTTTAAGCATTTCAGCAAATGAGAGCTGTGTTGTGGAGGTCCCCTCCACAGTAGCATTCCCATCTCCCTGAGGTACGGTTTGTGTCTGGTATTGCGGAGGAGTCTCCTTCAGGCATCTTATCTCCTCCTTTGCTGCCCTTAGTTCATCCTGCAGGTTGGCTACTGTCTCCCTCATTACCCTCAGTCCTTCACTGAATTCATCCCACATTTGCTGGAATACTCCCTTCATCCAGGCTTCCTGTTCCACCCCATCCTCTGAGTTTGTTCCAGCCGTGATTGTCCTCCTGCGTTTGTCACCCCGAGTTCGTGTCCCTTCCATGTTTTCCCTATGAGAGAGAGAGAGAGAGAGAGAGAGAGAGAGAGAGAGAGAGAGAGAGAGAGAGAGAGAGAGAGAGAGAGAGAGAGAGAGAGAGAGAGAGAGAGAGAGAGAGAGAGAGAGAGAGAGAGAGAGAGAGAGAGAGAGAGAGAGAGAGAGAGAGAGAGAGAGGGGGGGGGGGAGAGAGGTGTGTGAGTGTGTATGGAGGGGAGAGAGAGGTGGGAGAAAGGGATACCATGGGTGGAGGAGGAGAGGACTGGCTGTTTACCATGGGTGGAGGAGGAGAGGACTGGCTGTTTACCATGGGTGGTGGAGAGGACTGGCTGTTTACCATGGGTGGAGGAGAGGACTGGCTGTTTACCATGGGTGGTGGAGGAGAGGACTGGCTGTTTACCATGGGTGGTGGAGGAGAGGACTGGCTGTTTACCATGGGTGGAGGAGGAGAGGACTGGCTGTTTACCATGGGTGGTGGAGGAGAGGACTGGCTGTTTACCATGGGTGGAGGAGAGGACTGGCTGTTTACCATGGGTGGAGGAGGAGAGGACTGGCTGTTTACCATGGGTGGAGGAGGAGAGGACTGGCTGTTTACCATGGGTGGAGGAGAGGACTGGCTGTTTACCATGGGTGGTGGAGGAGAGGACTGGCTGTTTACCATGGGTGGAGGAGAGGACTGGCTGTTTACCATGGGTGGTGGAGGAGAGGACTGGCTGTTTACTATGGGTGGAGGAGAGGACTGGCTGTTTACCATGGGTGGAGGAGAGGACTGGCTGTTTACTATGGGTGGAGGAGAGGACTGGCTGTTTACCATGGGTGGTGGAGGAGAGGACTGGCTGTTTACCATGGGTGGAGGAGAGGACTGGCTGTTTACCATGGGTGGAGGAGAGGACTGGCTGTTTACCATGGGTGGAGGAGAGGACTGGCTGTTTACCATGGGTGGAGGAGAGGACTGGCTGTTTACCATGGGTGGAGGAGAGGACTGGCTGTTTACCATGGGTGGTGGAGAGGACTGGCTGTTTACCATGGGTGGAGGAGGAGAGGACTGGCTGTTTACCATGGGTGGAGGAGGAGAGGACTGGCTGTTTACCATGGGTGGAGGAGGAGAGGACTGGCTGTTTAGCATGGGTGGAGGAGGAAAGGACTGGCTGTTTACCATGGGTGGAGGAGGAGAGGACTGGCTGTTTTGCATGGGTGGTGGAGGAGAGGACTGGCTGTTTAGCATGGGTGGAGGAGGAGAGGACTGGCTGTTTACCATGGGTGGGAGAGAGGACTGACTGTTTACCATGGGTGGGAGAGAAGAGGACTGGCTTTTAGCATGGGTGGAAGAGGAGAGGACTGGCTGTTTAGCATGGGTGGAGGAGGAGAGGACTGGCTGTTTAGCATGGGTGGAGGAGGAGAGGACTGGCTGTTTAGCATGGGTGGTGGAGGAGAGGACTGGCTGTTTAGCATGGGTGGAGGAGGAGAGGACTGGCTGTTTAGCATGGGTGGAGGAGGAGAGGACTGGCTGTTTAGCATGGGTGGTGGAGGAGAGGACTGGCTGTTTAGCATGGGTGGAGGAGGAGAGGACTGTCTGCTTACCATGGGTGGAGGAGGAGAGGACTGGCTGTTTACCATGGGTGGAGGAGGAGAGGACTGGCTGTTTACCATGGGTGGAGGAGGAGAGGACTGGCTGTTTACCATGGGTGGAGGAGGAGAGGACTGGCTGTTTACCATGGGTGGAGGAGGAGAGGACTGGCTGTTTACCATGGGTGGAGGAGGAGAGGACTGGCTGTTTACCATGGGTGGAGGAGGAGAGGACTGGCTGTTTACCATGGGTGGAGGAGAGGATTGGCTGTTTACCATGGGTGGAGGAGGAGAGGACTGGTTGTTTACCATGGGTGGAGGAGGAGAGGACTGGTTGTTTACCATGGGTGGAGGAGAGGATTGGCTGTTTACCATGGGTGGAGGAGGAGAGGATTGGCTGTTTACCATGGGTGGAGGAGAGGACTGGCTGTTTACCATGGGTGGAGGAGGAGAGGACTGGCTGTTTACCATGGGTGGGGGAGGAGAGGATTGGCTGTTTAGCATGGGTGGAAGAGGAGAGGACTGGCTGTTTACCATGGGTGGTGGAGGAGAGGACTGGCTGTTTACCATGGGTGGAGGAGGAGAGGATTGGCTGTTTAGCATGGGTGGAGGAGAGGATTGGCTGTTTAGCATGGGTGGAGGAGGAGAGGACTGGCTGTTTACCATGGGTGGAGGAGGAGAGGACTGGCTGTTTAGCATGGGTGGAGGAGGAGAGGACTGGCTGTTTACCATGGGTGGAGGAGAGGATTGGCTGTTTACCATGGGTGGAGGAGAGGACTGGCTGTTTACCATGGGTGGAGGAGGAGAGGATTGGCTGTTTAGCATGGGTGGAGGAGGAGAGGATTGGCTGTTTAGCATGGGTGGAGGAGGAGAGGACTGGCTGTTTACCATGGGTGGAGGAGGAGAGGACTGGCTGTTTACCATGGGTGGAGGAGGAGAGGATTGGCTGTTTACCATGGGTGGAGGAGGAGAGGACTGGCTGTTTAGCATGGGTGGAGGAGAGGACTGGCTGTTTACCATGGGTGGAGGAGGAGAGGATTGGCTGTTTACCATAGGTGGAGGAGGAGAGGACTGGCTGTTTACCATGGGTGGAGGAGGAGAGGACTGGCTGTTTACCATGGGTGGAGGAGGAGAGGACTGGCTGTTTACCATGGGTGGAGGAGGAGAGGACTGGCTGTTTACCATGGGAGGAGGAGAGGACTGGCTGTTTACCATGGGTGGAGGAGAGGACTGGCTGTTTACCATGGGTGGAGGAGGAGAGGATTGACTGTTTACCATGGGTGGAGGAGGAGAGGATTGGCTGTTTAGCATGGGTGGAGGAGGAGAGGATTGGCTGTTTACCATGGGTGGAGGAGAGGACTGGCTGTTTACGATGGGTGGATGGGAGGATTGGCTGTTTACCATGGGTGGAGGAGAGGACTGGCTGTTTACCATGGGTGGAGGAGGACTGGCTGTTTACCATGGGTGGAGGAGGAGAGGACTGGCTGTTTAGCATGGGTGGAGGAGGAGAGGACTGGCTGTTTACCAGGAGAGGACTGGCTGTTTACCATGGGTGGAGAAGACTGGCTGTTTACCATGGATGGAGGGGAGGACTGGCTTTTTACCATGGGTGGTGGAGGAGAGGACTGGCTGTTTACCATGGGTGGAGGAGGAGAGGACTGGCTGTTTAGCATGGGTGGAGGAGGAGAGGACTGGCTGTTTACCATGGGTGGAGGAGAGGACTGGCTGTTTACCATGGATGGAGGGGAGGATTGGCTGTTTACCATGGGTGGTGGAGAGGACTGGCTGTTTACCATGGGTGGAGGAGAGGACTGGCTGTTTACCATGGGTGGAGGAGTGGACTGGCTGTTTACCATGGGTGGAGGAGAGGATTGGCTGTTTACCATGGGTGGAGGAGGAGAGGACTGGCTGTTTACCATGGGTGGAGGAGAGGACTGGCTGTTTACCATGGGTGGAGGAGGAGAGGACTGGCTGTTTACCATGGGTGGAGGAGAGGACTGGCTGTTTACCATGGGTGGAGGAGGAGAGGACTGGCTGTTTACCATGGGTGGAGGAGGAGAGGACTGGCTGTTTACCATGGGTGGAGGAGGAGAGGACTGGCTGTTTACCATGGGTGGAGGAGGAGAGGACTGGCTGTTTACCATGGGTGGAGGAGGAGGAGAGGACTGGCTGTTTACCATGGGTGGAGGAGGAGAGGACTGGCTGTTTACCATGGGTGGAGGAGAGGACTGGCTGTTTACCATGGGTGGAGGAGGAGGGGACTGGCTGTTTACCATGGGTGGAGGAGGAGAGGACTGGCTGTTTACCATGGGTGGAGGAGGAGAGGACTGGCTGTTTACCATGGGTGGAGGAGAGGACTGGCTGTTTACCATGGGTGGAGGAGGAGAGGACTGGCTGTTTACCATGGGTGGAGGAGGAGAGGACTGGCTGTTTACCATGGGTGGAGGAGAGGATTGGCTGTTTACCATGGGTGGAGGAGAGGATTGGCTGTTTACCATGGGTGGAGGAGGAGAGGATTGGCTGTTTACCATGGGTGGAGGAGGAGAGGACTGGCTGTTTACCATGGGTGGAGGAGGAGAGGACTGGCTGTTTACCATGGGTGGAGGAGGAGAGGACTGGCTGTTTACCATGGGTGGAGGAGAGGATTGGCTGTTTACCATGGGTGGAGGAGAGGATTGGCTGTTTACCATGGGTGGAGGAGGAGAGGATTGGCTGTTTACCATGGGTGGAGGAGGAGAGGACTGGATATTGTACTGTGTACTATATAAACCTCATAAAAGGTTTTGGTTCTACTTATGATCATGTAAGTAGGGTCCTGGTGGCTGAGTGGACAGCGTTCGGTATTCGTAGTCATAAGGTTCCGGGTTCGATCCCCAACGGAGGCGGAAACAAATAGGCAGTTTCTTTCACTCTGATGCACCTGTTCACCTAGCAGTAAATAGGTATCTGGGAATTAGACAGCTGCTACAGGCTGCTTCCTGGGGATGTGTAATAAAAAGGAGGCCTGGTCAAGGACCGGACCGCGGGGACGCTAAGCCCCGAGATCATCTCAAAGGGCAAGCCCATGTGTTAAAATGTTTTAGGATCCCCTTCAGTTCCATTTTCACGGTTAGAGAAAATTGTATGTTTTGAGGGGTGACTCTCAGGAACTTACAATTGTAGTTGGCGAGAGCACAATGAACATCACCGCTGTCACGGTCTGAAGTCATTAGTCCTGCACTAACTGCGGTAGACTAGTACACTACACTACTGACACTAATAGCAGGCGACAAGGCCGCCACGCTGAAATATTGCACTGATAATGATTCAACTCAGAAAACTTGCAACCGTTTGGACTCAAGGTCCTCCTCTTACCTTAATGTGTGGGGAGATGGGGCTTCCAACCCACTGTAGGGGGGGGGTTCCTTTTCCAACCCACTGTGGGGAGGTTCCTCCTCCAACCCAATGTGGGGGGTTCCTCCTCCCCAAACAGTGTGGTGTACTAGCATGGTCCCCCCTGCCCACCCACCACAGAAAACGGGACCATATGGGATAGGTAAGAGGGGGTACTACTCCAACCTGGCCGGACGGGATCAATAGTTCATTGGCCTCACAACCGCCATCCAAGGCCAGTCACCGCGCCCAGCTGACGTCACGGTGGGGAGGGGGCACATTCCCCACCTTCACTCGTATTACAACTGTTACAACTTATTACAACATTGTATTTGTACAAACTAACGTCATGCATTTCTCGCGTTATAACGTCAAGACGCCAAGTGGATGATATATTGGTAGTTGACGAGGAGCGTGACGGGTACTCCCCCATCAGGAGAGTGGACCGTGCCGTGACGTGACCCTGGCCTTGGGTGAGGAGGCGCGGTGAGGTGACGGCATGACGTGTCCTCTACGGTCGTCCCGGCACCTCACTCTCCTACTTCCTCCCTCACAGTGCCTCACCCTCCCTCACAGTGCCTCACCGTCCCTCACAGTGCCTCACGCTCCCTCACAATCCCTCACCCTCCCTCACACAAGACAACCCCAGCATGCTCTATTAACACCTGGACCAACTTGACAACTCCGTGTCAAACACGGCTACTTGACTTCAACCCAGTGACGTGCAAGGTGACGAGACAGGGGACCAAGAAAGGGTGGGTGGGGTGCCCCCTATGGCGAAAGCTGGATTAGTCAGATATGCAGACGAGTAGACGTACCACACACCTGGCACCACTGCCACACACATGACTCCACCAATGTGCTGTTAATGTTGCACAACACTGCACACTGTTGACCAGCCCCCAACAGTGTGAGGAGAGACCCCAGCCCCCAGCAGTGTGAGGAGAGACCCCCAGCTCCCAGCAGTGTGAGGAGAGACGTCCCAGCCCCCAGCAGTGCGAGGAGAGACGTCCCAGCCCCCAGCAGTGCGAGGAGAGACGTCCCAGCCCCAGCAGTGTGAGGAGAGACCCCAGCCCCCAGCAGTGTGAGGAGAGACGTCCCAGCCCCCAGCAGTGTGAGGAGAGACCCCAGCCCCCAGCAGTGTGAGGAGAGACCCCCAGCCCCCAGCAGTGTGAGGAGAGATGTCCCAGCCCCCAGCAGTGTGAGGAGAGACCCCCAGCCCCCAGCAGTGTGAGGAGAGACGTCCCAGCCCCCAGCAGTGTGAGGAGAGACCCCAGCCCCCAGCAGTGTGAGGAGAGGCCCCCAGCCCCCAACAGTGTGAGGAGAGACCCCCAGCCCTCAGCAGTGTGAGGAGAGATCCCCAGCCCCCAGCAGTGTGAGGAGAGACCCCCAGCTCCCAGCAGTGTGAGGAGAGACGTCCCAGCCCCCAGCAGTGAGAGGAGAGACGTCCCAGCCCCCAGCAGTGTGAGGAGAGACCCCAGCCCCCAGCAGTGTGAGGAGAGACCCCAGGCCCCAGCAGTGTGAGGAGAGACCCCCAGCCCCCAGCAGTGTGAGGAGAGACGTCCCAGCACCCAGCAGTGTGAGGAGAGACGTCCCAGCCCCCAGCAATGTGAGGAGAGACGTTCCAGCCCCCCAGCAGTGTGAGGAGAGACGTCCCAGCCCCCAGCAGTGCGAGGAGAGACGTCCCAGCCCCCAGCAGTGCGAGGAGAGACGTCCCAGCCCCCAGCAGTGTGAGGAGAGACGTCCCAGCCCCCAGCCCCAGCCCCCAGCAGGGTGAGGAGAGACGTCCCAGCCACCAGCAGTGCGAGGAGAGACGTCCCAGCCCCCAGCAGTGTGAGGAGATACCCCAGCCCCCAGCAGTGTGAGGAGAGACCCCCAGCTCCCAGCAGTGTGAGGAGAGACGTCCCAGCCCCCAGCAGTGAGAGGAGAGACGTCCCAGCCCCCAGCAGTGTGAGGAGAGACCCCAGCCCCCAGCAGTGTGAGGAGAGACCCCAGGCCCCAGCAGTGTGAGGAGAGACCCCCAGCCCCCAGCAGTGTGAGGAGAGACGTCCCAGCCCCCAGCAGTGCGAGGAGAGACGTCCCAGCCCCCAGCAGTGCGAGGAGAGACGTCCCAGCCCCCAGCAGTGTGAGGAGAGACGTCCCAGCCCCCAGCAGGGTGAGGAGAGACGTCCCAGCCCCCAGCAGTGTGAGGAGAGACGTCCTAGCCCCCAGCAGGGTGAGGAGAGACCTCCCAGCCCCCAGCAGTGTGAGGAGAGACGTCCCAGCCCCCAGCAGGGTGAGGAGAGACGTCCTAGCCCCCAGCAGGGTGAGGAGAGACCTCCCAGCCCCCAGAAGGGTGAGGAGAGACCCCCAGCTCCCAGCAGTGTGAGGAGAGACCCCCCAGCAGTGTGAGGAGAGACGTCCCAGCCCCCAGCAGTGTGAGGAGAGACGTCCCAGCCCCCAGCAGTGTGAGGAGAGACGTCCCAGCCCCCAGCAGGGTGAGGAGAGACGTCCCAGCCCCCAGCAGTGTGAGGAGAGACGTCCTAGCCCCCAGCAGGGTGAGGAGAGACCTCCAGCCCCCAGTTGGGTGAGGAGAGACCTCCCCCAGCCCCCAGAAGGGTAAGGAGAGACCCCCAGCTCCCAGCAGTGTGAGGAGAGACCCCCCAGCAATGTGAGGAGAGACCTCCCAGCCCCCCAGCTGTGTGAGGAGAGACGTCCCATCCCCCAGCAGGGTGAGGAGAGACCCCCAGCCCCCAGCAGTGTGAGGAGAGACCCCCAGCAGTGTGAGGAGAGACCTCCCAGCCCCCCAGCAGTGTGAGGAGAGACGTGCCAGCCCCCAGCAGTGTGAGGATAGACGTCCCAGCCCCCAGCAGGGTGAGAAGAGACCCCCCAGCCGCCAGCCCTCACCTGTCTTGTACCACAGACAGGTACAAGAGGAGTGTTGTCAACGCTTACGTCGACCGTGCTCTCAGCCACAGCTCAGGATGGAAAGAAGTCGACGAAGAACACTATAGGGTAAGGCAAGTCCTAGTCAACAACGGCTTCTCTAACGGTTATCTCTACAGAAAAAAAATCAGAAAATACAGATGATAATTTATTACAAAACCAAAAAAAACGGCCAATCTACTCATGAAAACCTCTCCAGACACCAAGCAGAACGCTTTGAAGGAAACCAACGTCGTCTATGCCTTCAAATGCCTACTTGGTGACTGAAAGCCTCAAAGAACTCAGTATATAGGCAAGACAACAACGTCTCTTTCCAGGCGACTAGCGATGCATAAGCAACAGGGAGCCATTAAGGAACATATAGCCTCTTCCCACAACCAAACCATCACCAGAGAAATCTTAACAAACAACACACAAATCATCGATAGATACAGCGATAGCAGGCGACTCGACATCAGCGAGGCACTACACATCAAAAAGTCAATCAGGAATCAACAGCCAATTAATGCACAATTACATTCTACCCACTTCAAGGCACCATATGGGCCAATTGGCCCTCTGCAGTTACTGCCATTCTCATGTACCCACCTCACCCAAACCAATAAAAAAGCAAGTGTTATGTCAAATGCTTCAGAAACAGTGTATCAAGTATATCATAAGTGTAGTGTTAAGTGTAGAGAAGTCTCTGAGAATGTAAAAAGCCCTTACGAAACGCTTCTAGGCGTCAGACCATTAATAAAGATGAATTTTGGAGAATTGATATTTTTATTAACACCGACAGTGAAGAAAAACGTAAGAAATATTGAAAAAATTCGTGTAAAGATTATTAATTACTTTTTCGGTCATATTCAACAACATATGTTTGCAAGAAAGACTGCTACCAAAATATACTAATTATATATATATATATATATATATATATATATATATATATATATATATATATATATATATATATATATATATATATATATTATTAAATATGACCGAAAAAGTAAGATTAATAATTCTAACACGAATTTTCTCAATCTTTCGTACATTTCTTTTCACTGTTGGAGGTAATTCAAAAATCAATTCTCCAAAATTCATTTTTATTTCTAGTCTGACGCGACACTTGAGCGCGTTTCGTAAAACTTATTACATTTTCAAAGACTTTAGTTAACACATACACAACTGAATAGAACTTACACATCTTCGATTTTGTTTATATCTACATTTCTATCTCTATTCTTATGTGAATTGCCTCAAGAATTTGTAATCTTCTTGCATCTTGGGTTTTGTCTATTATGCAAGTATTCTTGTTCAACATTTCTCTTGTTAGAGTAATGTCATGGGCTTGTCTCATGTGATTCCTAGGGGCACCAGATTGAAGATGGCATGTCAAACGCCTCGTCAGCTTGGTCGACGTCATACCTATGTACTTACATTGAAGGTTACATCCTTCGTGGGGGCAAGTGTACATGTATACAACGCTTGACTGCTGTAGAGGGTTCTCCGTCGGCTTCGGGCTGTTTTTGATAAGGAGTTCGGAAGTCTTCTTGGTTTTGTAGAATATTATCAGGTTTATGTTTTGGTTAGGAGTAGTGCTTTTTACTCCTTTACGGATTATTTCTTTCATTATTCTTTCCTCTTTTATATGTTCACTGTGCATGGTTGATTTGTAATATCTGGTGCCCCTAGGAATCACATGAGACAAGCCCATGACATTACTCTAACAAGAGAAATGTTGAACAAGAATACCTGCATAATAGACAAAACCCAAGATGCAAGAAGATTACAAATTCTTGAGGCAATTCACATAAGAATAGAGCGACCTACCATGAACACCCAAATCACGGAACTATTTACTCTACCCACCATGAGAGTAAGGACAAGACAAGAACATATCGATGCCAACACAGAAGACAATGTCCAACATAACAGGCCAATTACACTGGATTAATCTTTGTTTAGATTGGAGATGCCTCGTATGGGCCAATAAGCCTTCTGCAGCCTCTATGTTTCACCTCACATTTATCCCTTATGTATCCCCCCATGTTTTCACCTTTATTGTATTATCACCTGACCCAGTGCGGGTATAAAATCAACTAGTATTGTAAGATCTGTTCACTTGAGAATGAACCATGGAGGTTCGAAACGTCGTGCAAATTATATAAATAAGTGTAATACACTCTATAGTAAATCACTTCTTTTCTTCACCTTAAAAGTACGAAAATGAGTTTTGGAGAACTCCTATTTCAATTAAGCCCTGATGCTAAGAAAATAGTTAGAGGGATAGAAGCCCTAAACCAGAAAATAATAAATACAGAATATGCGGTCATATTCAATGAAATATATATATATATATATATATATATATATATATATATATATATATATATATATATATATATATATATATATATATGACTGAAAACTCACACCCCAGAAGTGACTCGAACCCATACTCCCAGGAGCAACGCAACTGGTAACTACAGGGCGCCTTAATCCGCTTGACCATCACGGCGGACAAAAGGAAGTGATAGCCGAAGCTATTTGAACCACTTCCCCGCCGGCAACTCGGATGGTAATCTTGGGCATAACATTTTATCAAATCACCTCATTCTTTGGGGCACACGTGAGGAACACAAATGCGAACAAGCCTGAATGGTCCCCAGGACTATATGCGTCTGAAAACTCACACCCCAGAAGTGACTCGAACCCATACTCCCAGTATGGGAGTATGGGAGTATGTGACTCTTGGGAGTATGGGTTCGAGTCACTTCTGGGGTGTGAGTTTTCAGACGCATATAGTCCTGGGGACCATTCAGGCTTGTTCGCATATATATATATATATATATATATATATATATATATATATATATATATATATATATATATATATATATATATATATATATCGTACCTAGTAGCCAGAACGCACTTCTCAGCCTACTTTGCAAGGCCCGATTTGCCTAATAAGCCAAGTTTTCCTGAATTAATATATTTTCTCAAATTTTTTTCTTATGAAATGATAAAGCTACCCATTTCATTATGTATGAGGTCAATTTTTTTTCATTGGAGTTAAAATTAACGTAGATATATGACTGAACCTAACCAACCCTACCTAACCTAACCTAACCTATCTTTATAGGTTAGGTTCTGTTAGGTAGCCGAAAAAGGTAGGTTAGGTTAGGTTAGGTAGGTTAGGTAGTCGAAAAAACATTAATTCATGAAAACTTGGCTTATTAAGCAAATCGGGCCTTGCATAGTAGGCTGAGAAGTGCGTTCTGGCTATTAGGTACGACATATATATATATATATATATATATATATATATATATATATATATATATATATATATAGAGAGAGAGAGAGAGAGAGAGAGAGAGAGAGAGAGAGAGAGAGAGAGAGAGAGAGAGAGAGAGAGAGAGAGAGAGAGAGAGAGAGAGAGAGAGAGAGAGAGAGAGAGAGACAGAGAGAGACAGAGAGAGACAGAGAGAGACAGAGAGAGACAGAGAGAGACAGAGAGAGACAGAGAGAGAGAGAGAGAGAGAGCGAGCGAGCAAGCACATGGCTGACAACAAGGAGTGAGAAGTATACCGGCCGAGTACAAGGTCATGGTTGTGGCCTTGGCCGAGAGTGGGGGTCGTCGGCCCCCAGACTGGGCCTGGGAGGTCGGGCCAAGGTCGTGGGGGCCGCCACACCGCGGGCCGAGGACACCCGCCGACCGCTAAGTGTAGCAAGGTTACGTCCTGCCTGGCGGCCACGCGCTAAACTTAGCGGGACAAGGTCACTGTCCCAGGCATCTCTCCCCCCACTCTCCCACAAACCAAGGCTCCCCCTCTCCCACACCCCAGGCTGCCACTCTCCCACACCCCAGGCTGCCACTCTCCCACACCCCAGGCTCCCCCTCTCCCACACCCCAGGCTGCCACTCTCCCACACCCCAGGCTCCCACTCTCCCACACCCCAGGCTCCACTCTCCCACACCCCAGGCTGCCACTCTCCCACACCCCAGGCTCCCACTCTCCCACACCCCAGGCTCCCACTCTCCCACACCCCAGACTCCCCCTCTCCCACACCCCAGGCTGCCACTCTCCCACACCCCAGGCTGCCACTCTCCCACACCCCAGGCTCCCCCTCTCCCACACCCCAGGCTCCCCCTCTCCCACACCCCAGGCTGCCACTCTCCCACACCCCAGGCTCCCACTCTCCCACACCCCAGGCTCCACTCTCCCACACCCCAGGCTCCACTCTCCCACACCCCAGGCTCCACTCTCCCACACCCCCAGGCTGCCACTCTCCCACACCCCAGGCTCCCACTCTCCCACACCCCAAGCTCCACTCTCCCACACCCCAGGCTCCACTCTCCCACACCCCAGGCTCCCCCTCTCCCACACCCCAGGCTCCCCCTCTCCCACACCCCAGGCTCCACTCTCCCACACCCCAGGCTGCCACTCTCCCACACCCCAGGCTGCCACTCTCCCACACCCCAGGCTGCCACTCTCCCACACCCCAGGCTGCCACTCTCCCACACCCCAGGCTGCCACTCTCCCACACCCCAGGCTGCCACTCTCCCACACCCCAGGCTCCCCCTCTCCCACACCCCAGGCTGCCACTCTCCCACACCCCAGGCTGCCACTCTCCCACACCCCAGGCTCCCACTCTCCCACGCCCCAGGCTGCCACTCTCCCACACCCCAGGCACCACTCTCCCACACCCCAGGCTCCACTCTCCCACACCCCAGGCACCACTCTCCCACACCCCAGACTCCCACTCTCCCACACCCCAGGCTCCCACTCTCCCACACCCCAGGCTGCCACTCTCCCACACCCCAGGCTCCACCCTCCCACACCCCAGGCACCACTCTCCCACACCCCAGGCTACACTCTCCCACACCCCAGGCTGCCACTCTCCCACACCCCAGGCTCCCCCTCTCCCGCACCCCAGGCTCCCCCTCTCCCACACCCCAGGCTACACTCTCCCACACCCCAGGCACCACTCTCCCACACCCCAGGCTCCACTCTCCCCTACTTGGTGAACAGGTGAATTAGGTTAAAAAAAAACGTACTCAACTATCTCTATCTCCTCTCCGGGAATCGAACTCAGGGATCACCGATTGTGAGACGAGAACGAATCCATGGCTGTTAGTCCATAATATTAGCTGCTACCACATATTAGGAAAAAACCTTTAGGTAACTGAAGGAATAGATAAGTTAGCGTTCTAATGGTTCCATTTTCTACTTTACAATCATATATAACCATAGAAAACTAAAGTTTTGAGAAGAGTAACGAGAGAAAACGTGTGTTGGCGAGCAGTATGGCGAGGGTATTGACGTTAGTGAGCGGATATAACCCAAGGTCGCTGACCCTGACCATGCAACCCTGCCAAGGTCGCCCTCTCACGCACAAGTCCAAGGTTCCCGCGCGCACACAACACCGGGCCGCCACACTCGCCACACGCAGGGGAGGACACACGCACCACAACAACGTGATCAGGACCGTAAACACAGCGAGTGTGGCTCTCTCATCCTGTACCTGGCGAGGTGGTGTTTACACTCCAAGTGTCCGACATCGTCCATTCTTGGCATCAAACTTCTCCCGCCAATGAACTAAATTTGGCGGGACAAGTGGCTGTGGTAAGTTGAGACACAGGTGGTCGCCTTGTGGCGCCTGCGCAACCTGGACACTGTGACCTCCACCACCCACTACCACACCCCTACAACTACCCCCACACACACACACACACACACACACACACACACACACACACACACACACACACACACACATCTTACGTGTGTGTACTCTTTTACACACTGCAGGGACTGCTAGACGGCATGAATACAATGGGCCATTATGGTTCCAGTGGATGCCAGGGGTTCCAGTGGATGCCAGGGGTTCCAGTGGATGCCAGGGGTTCCAGTGGATGCCAGGGGGTCCAGTGGATGCCAGGGGGGTCCAGTGGATGCCAGGGGGGTCCAGTGGATGCCAGGGGTTCCAGTGGATGCCATGTCATGGGGTTCCAGTGGATGCCAGGGGGTCCAGTGGATGCCAGGGGGGTCCAGTGGATGCCAGGGGGGTTCCAGTGGATGCCAGGGGTTCCAGTGGATGCCAGGGGGGTCCAGTGGATGCCAGGGGGTTCCAGTGGATGCCAGGGGGGTCCAGTGGATGCCAGGGGGTCCAGTGGATGCCAGGGGGTCCAGTGGATGCCAGGGGGGTCCAGTGGATGCCAGGGGGTCCAGTGGATGTCAGGGGGTCTAGTGGATGCCAGGGGGTTCCAGTGGATGCCAGGTGGATGCCAGGGGTTCCAGTGGATGCCAGGGGTTCCAGTGGATGCCAGGGGGGTCCAGTGGATGCCAGGGGGTTCCAGTGGATGCCAGGGGTTCCAGTGGATGCCAGGGGGTCCAGTGGATGCCAGGGGGGTCCAGTGGATGCCAGGGGTTCCAGTGGATGCCAGGGGTTCCAGTGGATGCCAGGGGGTCCAGTGGATGCCAGGGGGGTCCAGTGGATGCCAGGGGGGTCCAGTGGATGCCAGTGGATGGGGGTCCAGTGGATGCCAGGGGCGTCCAGTGGATGCCAGGGGGGTCCAGTGGATGCCAGGGGGGTCCAGTGGATGCCAGGGGGGTCCAGTGGATGCCAGGGGGGTCCTGTGGATGCCAGGGGGGTCCAGTGGATGCAGGGGGGTCCAGTGGAGGGGGTCCAGTGGATGCCAGGGGGGTCCAGTGGATGCCAGGGGGTCCAGTGGATGCCAGGGGGTCCAGTGGATGCCAGGGGGGTCCAGTGGATGCCAGGGGGGTCCAGTGGATGCCAGGGGGGTCCAGTGGATGCCAGGGGGGTCCAGTGGATGCCAGGGGGGTCCTGTGGATGCCAGGGGGTCCAGTGGATGTCAGGGGGTCCAGTGGATGCCAGGGGGGTCCAGTGGATGCCAGGGGGGTCCAGTGGATGCCATGGGGGGTCCAGTGGATGCCAGGGGGTCCAGTGGATGCCAGGGGGGGTCCAGTGGATGTCATGGGGGTCCAGTGGATGCCAGGGGGGTCCAGTGGATGCCAGGGGGGTCCAGTGGATGCCAGGGGGGTCCAGTGGATGCCATGGGGGGTCCAGTGGATGTCCAGGGGGGTCCAGTGGATGCCAGGGGGGTCCAGTGGATGCCAGGGGGGTCCAGTGGATGCCAGGGGGGTCCAGTGGATGCCATGGGGGTCCAGTGGATGCCAGGGGGGTCCAGTGGATGCCAGGGGGGTCCAGTGGATGCCAGGGGGGTCCAGTGGATGCCAGGGGGGTCCAGTGGATGCCAGGGGGGTCCAGTGGATGCCAGGGGGGTCCAGTGGATGCCAGGGGGGTCCAGTGGATGCCAGGGGGGTCCAGTGGATGCCAGGGGGGTCCAGTGGATGCCAGGGGGGTCCAGTGGATGCCAGGGGGGTCCAGTGGATGCCAGGGGGGTCCAGTGGATGCCAGGGGGGTCCAGTGGATGTCATGGGGGTCCAGTGGATGCCAGGGGGGTCCAGTGGATGCCAGGGGGGTCCAGTGGATGCCAGGGGGGTCCAGTGGATGCCAGGGGGGTCCAGTGGATGCCAGGGGGGTCCAGTGGATGCCAGGGGGGTCCAGTGGATGCCAGGGGGGTCCAGTGGATGCCAGGGGGGTCCAGTGGATGCCAGGGGGGTCCTGTGGATGCCAGGGGGGTCCAGTGGATGCCATGGGGGTCCAGTGGATGCCAGGGGGGTCCAGTGGATGCCAGGGGGGTCCAGTGGATGTCATGGGGGGGGTCTAGTGGATGCCAGGGGGTCCAGTGGATGCCAGGGGGGTCCAGTGGATGCCAGGGGGGTCCAGTGGATGCCAGGGGGTCCAGTGGATGCCAGGGGGTCCAGTGGATGTCAGGGGGTCTAGTGGATGCCAGGGGGGTCCAGTGGATGCGAGGGGGGTCCTGTGGATGCCAGGGGGGTCCAGTGGATGCCAGGGGGTCCAGTGGATGCCAGGGGGGTCCAGTGGATGCCAGGGGGTCTAGTGGATGCCAGGGGGTCCAGTGGATGCCAAGGGGGTCCTGTGGATGCCAGGGGGGTCCAGTGGATGCCAGGGGGGTCCAGTGGATGGGGGGTCCAGTGGATGCCAGGGGGTCCAGTGGATGCCAGGGGGTCCAGTGGATGCCAGGGGGGTCCTGTGGATGCCAGGGGGGTCCTGTGGATGCCAGGGGGGTCCAGTGGATGCCATGGGGGTCCAGTGGATGCCAGGGTGGGTCCAGTGGATGCCAGGGGGGTCCAGTGGATGCCAGGGGGGTCCAGTGGATGCCAGGGGGGTCCAGTGGATGCCAGGGGGGTCCAGTGGATGCCAGGGGGGTCCAGTGGATGCCAGGGGGGTCCAGTGGATGCCAGGGGGGTCCAGTGGATGCCAGGGGGTCCAGTGGATGCCAGGGGGGTCCAGTGGATGCCAGGGGGGTCCAGTGGATGCCAGGGGGTCCAGTGGATGCCAGGGGGGTCCAGTGGATGCCAGGGGGTCTAGTGGGTGCCAGGGGGGTCCAGTGGATGCCAGGGGGGTCCAGTGGATGTCCATGCCAGGGGGTCCAGTGGATGCCAGGGGGGGTCCAGTGGATGCCAGGGGGTCCAGTGGAGTGGATGCCAAAAGGGGGGGTCCAGTGGATGCCAGGGGGGTCCAGTGGATGCCAGGGGGGTCCAGTGGATGCCAGGGGGGGTCCAGTGGATGCCAGGGGGGTCCAGTGGATGCCAGTGGATGCCAGGGTCCAGTGGATGTCAGGGGGTCCAGTGGATGCCAGGGGGTCCAGTGGATGCCAGGGGGTCCAGTGGATGCCAGGGGTCCAGTGGATGTCAGGGGGTCCAGTGGATGCCAGGGGGTCCAGTGGATGCCAGGGGGTCCAGTGGATGCCAGGGGGTCCAGTGGATGCCAGGGGGGTCCAGTGGATGCCAGGGGGTCCAGTGGATGCCAGGGGGTCCAGTGGATGCCAGGGGGTCCAGTGGATGCCAGGGGGGTCCAGTGGATGCCAGGGGGATCCAGTGGATGCCAGGGGTCCAGTGGATGCCAGGGGTCCAGTGGATGCCATGCCAGGGGGGTCCAGTGGATGCCAGGTGTCCAGTGGATGCCAAGGGGGTCCAGTGGATGCCAGGGGGGTCCAGTGGATGCCAGGGGGGTCCAGTGGATGCCAGGGGGGTCCAGTGGATGCCAGGGGGGTCCAGTGGATGCCAGGGGGGACCAGTGGATGCCAGGGGGGTCCAGTGGATGCCAGGGGGGTCCAGTGGATGCCAGGGGGGTCCAGTGGATGCCAGGGGTCCAGTGGATGCCAGGGATCCAGTGGATGCCAGGGGTCCAGTAGATGCCAGGGGGTCAAGTAGATGCCAGGGGCTCCAGTGGATGCCAGGGGCTCCAGTGGATGCCAGGGGCTCCAGTGGATGCCAGGGGGGTCCAGTGGATGCCAGGAGTTCTAGTGGATGATATCTGCTTGATGGGGTTCTGGGAGTTCTTCTACTCCCCAAGCCCAGCCCGAGGCCAGGCTTGACTTGTGAGAGTTTGGTCCACCAGGCTGTTGCTTGGAGCGGCCCGCAGGCCCACATACCCACCACAGCCCGGTTGGTCCGGCACTCCTTGGAGGAAACTATCTAGTCTCCTCTTGAAGATGTCCACGGTTGTTCCGGCAATATTTCTTATGCTCGCTGGGAGGACGTTGAACAACCGCGGACCTCTGATGTTTATACAGTGTTCTCTGATTGTGCCTATGGCACCTCTGCTCTTCACTGGACCTCTGATGTTTATACAGTGTTCTCTGATTGTGCCTATGGCACCTCTGCTCTTCACTGGACCTCTGATGTTTATACAGTGTTCTCTGATTGTGCCTATGGCACCTCTGCTCTTCACTGGACCTCTGATGTTTATACAGTGTTCTCTGATTGTGCCTATGGCACCTCTGCTCTTCACTGGACCTCTGATGTTTATACAGTGTTCTCTGATTGTGCCTATGGCACCCCTGCTCTTGGACACACATGCAATCAGAATGAGCTCTGTACACATAACTTATCCTGCCCAATCATGAACTTTTTGTTAACTCACGGCCTCCAATAATACGTAATATTTGTACAAAAAGTAGAAGCAATCATCCCTGCCAACACATAGTGTAACGGCCGCTATTTTTACCTTACTACAACTTGTTACAAAAGTGTTACATCTTGTTATAAAGTTTTTATGACGTGTTAGAAAATTTTTACAACTTGCTTGATACTTGTTACTACTTGTTAGAAGGTGTTACAAGTTGATCAAATGTTGCAGCAACGTGGTAGTTTCGTGGTGTGTTTGGCGGGATACGCCAACCCGCCAAACACTTACAAATGGCCGCTTACGTTCTGCCAAACGTAAGCGGTGAGGTGCAAAACACAGTGTTGAACGATACGAGTGTAATGACTCCGAGAATAAATCACAGTAACGTGATGTATCAACGAGAAAATGCACAGGGACCGTGATGAGGATTCTTGGCTCGTGGACTAGTCGCTAACAGCGTGCATCTGTGAATACCCAGCGCACAGGTTCGAATCCTCATTACAGCCCCCGGTAGATTTTCTCAGTGTACTGACTGTAATACTTCAGGGCATAAGACGCGTGGACTCGCATGTAACAAAGTCAATACTAATACCTAATGCTGAACTTAAAAACAGTGTTGATCACAGTTCCGTGAAACAACTGAGCACTGGTCAAACGTCTTTACGCCAACATGGTGATCAAGGTGGCAATATTAACCACTTGAGACCATGTGTCAGAACACCTTATACAGGCACCACACATGGTCATTACCTGCTCTCAACCATCACTAAAAACTGACACTACTGAAAATACACCGATACTCAAAATATATCCACCCACCCATAGTTCCATTACCCCGCCACCCTATAACCCGTCCTCTTAAAAATAATGTCACTTTTCGCTGGTATGCGCGGCGCTATGGCCAAATTTGGACGTAATTTGAAATGAAATCGACTCACAAAAGTGACGTACTGTTCCGTTTTCTGTTTGAGTCGTCCGGCCGACTCGGCAAGCTAAGAAGAGGAAACTTTCCATTAACGTTTTTCATAACGTTTTGAAACTTTATGAGAATTTCCTGCCCACCTAACCTATCAGAGGACCCTTAACTTACTGCCATTGAAAAAAAAAATCCCAAATTTATTTTCATTTTTTTTTCATTTTCAAATTACATCCATATTCGGTCATACGGGCAAACGCCCAAAAGCGACGTTCTTTTTAAGAGGACAGGTTGGCGAGACGCGCACGCACACACACACACGGAGCACCTGTAACTAAGCACAGAAAAGGTGATACGAAAAGGTGATACGAAAAGAGAGGACACAGAGACAGGGAGGGGGAGTAGCACTCCTAATAAAGCGGAAATGGAAGTTTGAAGACCTGGGAAATCGAGTTACCAATGAGTGCACAAGCTTCATACATGGAACTCTGACAGTAGATGGGAGGAAGATTGTGATCATGGTAATCTACAATCCCCCACCAAACAGTGGAAGACCCAGGCAGGAGTATGATGACAACAACAAAGCATGTATAGATGAACTGCAGAAGGCAGCAACACTAGCCCACAGAATGAGAGCGAAGCTGCTGATCATGGGGGACCTAAATCATGGAGAGATAAATTGGGAATCAAGGAATCCCCATGGAGGGGATGAAACGTGGGGAGCAAAATTAGTAGATGTTATAGACAGGAATTTCCTGACACAACATGTGAAGGAAGACACAAGGGAAAGAGGAGGAGATGCACCGAGCCTATTAGACCTGATTTTCACCCAGAACGTAGAAGATATCGAGAATTTAGAGCATGAAATACCTCTAGGGGCCAGTGACCATTGTGTCCTAGTCTTTGACTACATGATGGAATTCAAAATTATGACCATGGGACAAGAGATCTGGGAAAGGAGAGCTGACTACAGGAAAGGGGACTATATGAGGATAAGGGACTATCTGGGTGAAGTGCAGTGGGAGGAAGAAATTAGAGGAAAAACAGTCCAAGATATGATGGACCTAGTCATACAGAAATGCCAGGAGGCCGAAGAGAGATTTATACCAACGGTAAAGGGAAAAAATAAGAAGGAATATAATAACCCATGGTTTAATAGACAGTGTCAGGAAGCAAAAATGGCCAGCAGGCGGGAGTGGAGGAAGTACAGAAGACAAAGAACAGAGGACAACAGAAGCAGATACAACAGAGCTAGGAACGATTACATTAACATAAGACGAACATCGGAAAGGGACTATGAGAACGATATTGCAATCAAAGCGAAAAAACAACCTAAGTTACTACACAGTCATATAAGAAGAAAAATGTCGGTGAACGACCAAGTGACAAGACTAAGGAAGACAGAGGGGGCATATACTGAAAGTGACAAGGAAATCTGCGAGGCACTGAATGCCAGTTTCCATGGAGTGTTCACTACCGAGCCTGAGCAGCTCCCATTGTTGGAAGGGGTTACCCTAGATGAAAGACTATCAGATATAGAGGTGACAGCAGAGGAGGTAATGAAACAGTTGACAACTCTAGATGCAACTAAAGCAGTTGGACCAGACAAAGTATCACCGTGGATACTAAAAGAAGCAGCACAGGCCCTCAGCGTGCCTCTGGCAATGATCTTTAATGAGTCACTTATGTCAGGAGAATTGCCCAGTTGCTGGAAGAAGGCAAATGTCGTGCCGATCTTCAAGAAAGGAGATAGGGAGGAGGCACTTAACTACAGACCTGTATCACTGACAAGCATCCCCTGTAAAATACTGGAAAGAATAATTAGGCTACGACTGGTTGCACACCTGGAGAACATTAGGTTTGTGAACAAACATCAACATGGGTTCTGGACAGGGAAATCGTGCCTAACAAACCTGCTGGAATTCTATGATAAAATAACGAGGATAAGACAGGACAGAGATGGTTGGGCAGACTGCATATTTCTGGACTGCCAAAAAGCCTTTGATACAGTACCGCACATGAGACTGCTGTTCAAGCTCGAGAGGCAGGCGGGGGTGGGGGGAAAGGTCCTGGAATGGATAAGGAACTACCTAACAGGAAGGAGCCAAAGAGTTACGGTAAGGGGCGAGAAGTCGGACTGGCGAACAGTAACAAGTGGAGTACCACAAGGATCGGTGCTGGGACCAATTCTATTTCTTGTATATGTTAACGACATGTTTACAGGCGTAGAGTCCTACATGTCGATGTTTGCGGATGATGCAAAGTTGATGAGAAGAGTTGTGACAGATGAGGATTGCAGGATCCTCCAAGAGGACCTGAACAGATTGCAGAGATGGTCAGAGAAATGGCTACTAGAATTCAACACGAGCAAATGTAAAGTTATGGAAATGGGACTAGGAGATAGGAGACCAAAGGGACAGTACACAATGAAGGGGAACAGCCTACCTGTAACGACGCGTGAAAGAGACCTGGGGGTGGACGTAACACCTAATCTATCTCCTGAGGCACATATTAATAGGATAACGACAGCAGCGTACTCTACACTGGCAAAAGTTAGAACATCATTCAGAAACCTAAGTAAGGAGGCATTTAGGGCGCTTTACACTGCCTACGTAAGGCCAGTCTTAGAGTATGCCGCCTCATCATGGAGTCCCCATCTGAAGAAGCATATAATGAAACTGGAAAAGGTTCAGAGGTTTGCAACGAGACTCGTCCCAGAGCTACGAGGGATGGGGTATGAAGAGCGCCTGAGGGAACTGTGCCTTACGACACTAGAAAGAAGAAGGGAGAGGGGGGACATGATAGGAACGTATAAGATACTCAGAGGAATTGACAGAGTGGACATAGACGAAATGTTCACACGGAATAGTAACAGAACGAGAGGACATGGATGGAAGCTTGAAACTCAGATGAGTCACAGAGATGTAAGGAAGTTTTCTTTTAGCGTGAGAGTAGTGGGGAAATGGAATGCACTTCAGGAACAGGTTGTGGAAGCAAATACTATTCATAATTTTAAAACCAGGTATGATAGGGAAATGGGACAGGAGTCATTGCTGTAAACAACCGATGCTCGAAAGGCGGGATCCAAGAGTCAATGCTCGATCCTGCAAGCACATATAGGTGAGTACATATAGGTGAGTACAGAGTCTGGGAGAGAAGAAGCACCACTAACCTGCTCGTGTTCTCTAAACTGCTCCTCGCGGCGTCTCTGCATCTCCTGCTCCTTCAGCTGCAATATAAAAACACGTCCTGAGGGCGACGGAACACCCACACCTCCCTCACCTTCACCAAAGCCAAGAAAAAAACAAAGTTTCTTGAAGATTACTGTGACATTTAACAATGCAAATTTAATTCACAAGTGTGTTAATTGTACATAAATACATATATAACCATATGACACATCTTAAAGTTACTTCTTGATAAACATCTCGGTATAGAAGGGCGAAGCAGAGTGCTATAGAGGAGGTGCTGGTGAGGACGGGGCGGCATGCATGCTACTTCAGGGACTCCACTTACCCGCTCGATGGCCTCCTGAAGTCCAGAGTCCCGGACCGGCCCAGAGGAGCCGGGAGTGCCAGGGGCCGAGGCGGACACGAAGGCGGCGTTCGAGTGGCTGCTGGAGTGGGAGTGCGTGGAGTGGGAGCCGCGGGAGGAGGCAGGGGAGGAGTAACCAGGCAGCATCACCAAGGGCGTGGTACTCAGTCCAGGCTCGCCGTAGTTCTGCTGGCACCACCAGGGCGTGCAAGGGTTATAACACATGCAGGTCAAGGGTCCAGGCTACACTGCTACACTACACTCTCCTCTCCCCAAGTTGGTGTATTGACATCAATGCTACACACCAGGGGACCTGCTGCATAGGTAACAGCTTCTACCCCGTATCAACCTACCCTGGCTTTGCGCCCTGGAAAGGCCACTACAGACCGACAACCAGAGCGCAACTCCATAGTCTCCTGAGATTGATGGCTGCCTACCACCGGGTCTTAACACCTACCTTCATCAACCCGCACAACACAGCACCAGCCTTAACACCAGGAGACACTAGCAACTATCAGGCGGAAACGCCAAGCCATCACGGCTAAATAGCACTGGGAAGGGGACAGAATAAGGATTTGGGATGGCCTTGAGGTTACCTTGAGGTGCTTCCGGGGCTTAGTGTCCCCACGGCCCGGTCGTCGACCAGGCCTCCTGGTTGCTGGACTGATCAACCAGGCTGTTGGACGCGGCTGCTCGCAGCCTGACGTATGAGTCACAGCCTGGTTGATCAGGTATCCTTTGGAGGTGCTTATCCAGTTCTCTCTTGAACACTGTGAGGGGTCGGCCAGTTATGCCCCTTATGTGTAGTGGAAGCGTGTTGAACAGTCTCGGGCCTCTGATGTTGATAGTTCTCTCTCAGAGTACCTGTTGCACCTCTGCTTTTCAACGGGGGTATTCTGCACATCCTGCCATGTCTTCTGGTCTCATGTGATGTTATTTCTGTGTGCAGGTTTGGGACCAGCCCCTCAATTATTTTCCACGTGTAAATTATTATGTATCTCTCCCGCCTGCGCTCAAGGGAGTACAGATTTAGGCTCTTTAGTCGGTCCCAGTAATTTAGATGTTTTACTGAGTGGATTCTAGCAGTAAAGGATCTCTGCACGCTCTCCAGGTCAGCAATTTCTCCAGCTTTGAAAGGGGCTGTCATTGTGCAGCAGTACTCCACTCTAGAGAGCACAAGCGTTTTGAAAAGTATCATCATCGGTATAGCATCTCTAGTGTGAAAAGTTCTTGTTATCCAACCTGTCATTTTTCTTGCAGTTGTGACGGCTACTTTATTGTGTTCTTTAAAGGTAAGGTCTTCCGACATGAGTACACCCAGGTCCTTTACATTGCCTTTTCGTTCTATGTTATGATTTGCCTGAGTTTTGTACGTGGTTTCTGTTTTTATATTTTCAATTTTTCCGTAGCGCATGAGCTGGAACTTATCCTCGTTAAACACCATATTATTTTCTGTAGCCCATAGAAAGACCTGATCTACATCTGATTGGAGGTTTGCCGTGTCCTCTATGTTGCCTACTCTCATGAAGATCCTAGTGTCATCTGCAAAGGATGATACAGTGCTATAGGTTGTGTTCTTGTCTATGTCCGATATGAGGATGAGAAAAAGTACTGGAGCAAGCACAGTACCCTGGGGGACTGAGCTCTTCACGGTTGATGGGCTGGATTTTATTTTGTTGACTATTACACATTGGGTTCTGTTAGTCAGGAAATTGTAGATCCATCTGCCTATTTTCCCGGTAATTCCTTTTGAACGCATTTTATGTGCAATAACACCATGGTCACATTTATCAAAAGCTTTTGCGAAATCTGTGTAAATTACATCAGCGTTTTGTTTGTCTTCCATAGCATCTAATGCCATGTCATAGTGTTCCAGCAACTGCGACAGGCAAGAGCGCCCTGTTCTGAAACCATGTTGTCCGGGGTTATGGAGATGCTGTGATTCCATGTATTTTGTGATCTTACTTCTTAGCACTCTCTCAAAATTTTTTATGTGTGATGTTAGTGCTATCGGTCTGTAATTTTTTGCCTCTGCCTTATTTCCTCCTTTATGAAGTGGTGCTATCTCTGCTGTTTTAGTATGTCAGGGATAACGCCAGTATCTAGGCTCTGTCTCCACAGAATATGAAGGGCCTGCGGCTCTCTTTGCCTCTCCTGGGTTTTGTATGATTCTTGTAGCTTGAGTTCAATTGTTTCTATTTCTCTACCTAACCTCCTTCTTGAGATAGGGTGCGACTCTCAAGTTGTTCCGCGATTCGTTTTCTTCGCCTATATAGGGAACGACGTTCCCGTTCCAATCTGCATCTCTTTCTCTTTTTTCGTAGGGGTATGCGGTTTGAACATATTTCTAGTGCTACTGAGCTTATTTTTTCCAGGCACTGGTTCAGGTTGGTGGCCTCACTTGAAACTACCCCCACAACAAGGGAGTAACTTGAAAATTACAGTTTATGATACCCGGACGTGACGGATTGCTCCAACCGTAACAGGGAATGGGGAAGAGAAGGGAGATGGAAGAGGAGGAGAGAGAGAGAGAGGAAGAGAGAGGGAGGGAGAGGTCTACCACTCCTGGCTGAGACTGACCTCCCACCACAAGGGGACACACCGTGACTAAGGATTAATGACACTGGCGGCGTGACAAATGTCTCCAGACGACCCGGGGAATTGTGGAGAGCAGGAGAGGTCTGCTCCAGCGGACCCTTACACCACCATGGGACCACACACACCAGGGGCCACCATGGGACCACACACACCAGGGGCCACTGGGGGCCACCATGACCCCACACACACCAGGGACCACTGGAGGCCACCATGGGACCACACACACCAGGGGACACTGGGGGGCCAAAATGAGACCACACACACCAGGGGCCAATGGGGGCCACCATGGGACCACACACACACCAGGGGTCACTGGGGGCCACCATGGGGCCACACACACACCAGGGGTCACTGGGGGCCACCATGGGACCACACACACCAGGGGACAACCATGAGACCACACACACCAGGGGACACTGGGGGCCACCATGAGACCACACACCAGGGGACAACCATGAGACCACACACACCAGGGGTCACTGGGGGCCACCATGGGACCACACACACCAGGGAACAACCATGAGACCACACACACCAGGGGACACTGGGGGCCACCATGAGACCACACACACCAGGGGACACTGGGGGCCACCATGAGACCACACACACACCGGGGGACACTGGGGGCCACCATGGGACCACACACACACCAGGGGACACTGGGGGCCACCATGAGACCACACACACACCAGGGGACACTGGGGGCCACCATGGGACCACACACACACCAGGGGACACTGGGGGCCACCATGGGACCACACACACCAGGGGACACTGGTGGCCACCATGGGACCACACACACACCAGGGGCCACCATGGGACCACATACACACCAGGGGACACTGGGGGCCACCATGGGACCACACACACACCAGGGGACACTGGGGGCCACCATGGGACCACACACACCAGGGGACACTGGGGGCCACCATGAGACCACACACACACCAGGGGACACTGGGGCCACCATGGGACCACACACACACCAGGGGACACTGGGGGCCACCATGAGACCACACACACACCAGGGGGACACTGGGGGCCACCATGATACCACATACCACACACACACCAGGGGCCACCATGGGACCACACACACCAGGGGACACTGGTGGCCACCATGGGACCACACACACACCAGGGGCCACCATGGGACCACATACACACCAGGGGACACTGGGGGCCACCATGGGACCACACACACACCGGGGGCCACCATGGGACCACATACACACCAGAGGACACTGGTGGCCACCATGGGACCACACACACCAGGGGCCACCATGGGACCACACACACACCAGGGGCCACGATGGGACCACATACACACCAGGGGACACTGGGGGCCACCATGGGACCACATACACACCAGGGGACACTGGGGGCCACCATGGGACCACATACACACCAGGGGACACTGGGGGGCCACAATGCGACCACACACACACCAGGGGCCACTGGGGGCCACCATGGGACCACACACACCAGGGGCCACTGGGGGCCACCATGGGACCACACACACCAGGGGACACTGGGGGCCACCATGGGACCACACACACCAGGGGACACTGGGGGCCACCATGGGACCACACACACCAGGGGACACTGGGGGCCACCATGGGACCACACACACCAGGGGACACTGGGGGCCACCATGGGACCACACACACACCAGGGGACACTGGGGGCCACCATGAGACCCCACACACACACCAGGGGCCACTGGGGGCCACCATGGGACCACACACACACCAGGGGACACTGGGGACCACCATGAGACCACACACACCAGGGGCCACTGGGGGCCACCATGGGACCACACACACCAGGGGCCACTGGGGGCCACCATGAGACCACAAACACCAGGGGACACTTGGAGCCACCATGACCCCACAATGACCCCACACACACCAGGGGCCACTGGGGGCCACCATGACTCCACACACACCAGGGGCCACTGGGGGCCACCATGACCCCACACACACTAGGGGACACTGGGGGTCACCATGGGACCACACACACACTAGGGGACACTGGGGGCCACCATGAGACCACACACACACCAGGGGCCACTGGGGGCCACCATGGGACCACACACACACCCCAGGGGACACTGGGGGCCACCATGAGACCCCACACACCAGGGGACACTGGGGGCCACCATGGGGCCACACACACCAGGGGACACTGGGGGCCACCATGGGGCCACACACACCAGGGGACACTGGGGGCCACCATGGGGCCACACACACCAGGGGACACTGGGGGCCACCATGGGGCCACACACACCAGGGGACACTGGGGGCCACCATGGGACCACACACACACCAGGGACCACTGGGGGCCACCATGAGACCACACACACACCAGGGGCCACTGGGGGCCACCATGGGACCACACACACACCCCAGGGGACACTGGGCGCCACCATGGGACCACACACACCAGGGAACACTGGGGGCCACCATGAGACCCCACACACCAGGGGACACTGGGGGCCACCATGAGACCCCACACACCAGGGGACACTGGGGGCCACCATGGGACCACACACACACCAGGGGACACTGGGGGCCACCATGGGGCCACACACACCAGGGGACGCTGGGGGCCACCATGGGGCCACACACACCAGGGGACACTGGGGGCCACCATGGGGCCAGTAGGGGGCGCGAGAGAGAGAGAGAGAGAGAGAGAGAGAGAGAGAGAGAGAGAGAGAGAGAGAGAGAGAGAGAGAGAGAGAGAGAGAGAGAGAGAGAGAGAGAGAGACAGAGACAGACAGAGATAGAGAGACAGAGGAAGTGACAGAGAGAGAGAGAACAAAGTCCCAAGGGCTCAGAAACTCTCACTCGTGGCTCCTCACACGTCTCTATGACAATGCTCGGTGTTTCTGCACTCTACAGCAACTTGTGGAGTCAAGCCAAGCCACAACAATTATCTTGCACATCAGGAACATTTCCCCCCTAGAATCTTTTCAGGCTAAAAGTATACTCGTAATACTCGTAATTGGTATAATCTAAGTCAACTGAGTCACACTGAACACATCTCTTTCATCTATATTGTACTAGACGTGTACACAACACTCACCGCCTGGTTAAGGTGATTACACAGCCCATCCTCCTGTTATGGTAGTACTTATAGTGACTGTGAGAGGTTATCTTGAGGTTATCTTGAGATGGTTTCGGGGCTTAGCGTCCCCGCGGCCCGGTCTTCGACCAGGCCTCCTTTTTGTTACACCCCCCCCAGGAAGCAGTCCATAGGAGCTGTCTAACTCACAGGTATATATTTACTACTAGGTGAACAGGTGCATCAGTGGTGAAAGAAACTCTGCCTATTTGTTTCCGCCTGCACCGGGGATCGAACCCGGAAACTTAGGACTACGAATCCCGAGCGCTGTCCACTCAGCCGTCAGGCCCCATAAAGAACATAGTACATATAGAGGACCATAGTACATATACTGACATACTACGCAATTAGAAAGTCGAAATCGGACCTATTGAATTTGTCCGAACCGTAAATTACTTTGTATTAATTGCCAAGACAAAGGAACATAAGCTAACCTTCCTAGGCCTAATATACAATATATGAGGCCTATTATACTACATATATGTGCTATACTAGGCCTAGGAATATTTAAGTTTATTGTTTAGCTGAATTTTTTCGGACTATAAAGTGAATAATATAATATTCTACTAACTGCTTAGTATGTCAATACTTGTACTATGGTGCACAGTTACGAAAAGTACTATATAACAGGAGGATGGGTTGGAATATATATATATATATATATATATATATATATATATATATATATATATATATATATATATATATATATATATATATATATATATATATATATAGTGTGTGTGAAGGTATATAGGAATGAAAATATTGGTACCAACATTATAGCTACAATCGGATAATATTATATACTTATAACTAGGAGAACTATACACAAAGTAAGCTATCCATATATACAAGGATCCTCATTGAGAACTGTACATTACAACATACATCAAAACTAATGCAGGAAGGGACTAGCCTATATATATATATATATATCTATCTATATCTATCCCATGGCACTATCTATATCTATCCCGCGGCACGGTCTAACCCGCTCCTAACTTACCCTTGGCACGTTATTCAAGTTGTGTGTCAGTCTATTTTTGTTATTTTTGGAGGTTCCGGATGATCGCTTCAGGTCCCTCTTGAGTGTCTTTAGGAACTTGCCAATACCGAGCTTTTTCCTCCCGTTACCCCCTCGACTCACGTCTGTAAGAGAAAACGTACACATCAAAACATCACAGAAAATGGGTACCCTAAGCGATATCTTACAGCATAAACTAAAGAAAACAAAACATTTCACCGTAGTGTATTTTCTTTTGTTTTTTTACGATATTTATTTGTTATTTAAAGGTATCTTACTACTTTTGTAAATTATTTAGAGACGAACGAAAACTTATCGAATGCTTTCCTAAACAACAGCACAGTTTCTACTCGTAATAAATGGTCCATCCAACATTTACCTCAAAATTATAATGCTTCTTAACCTTCTAAACTTTAACCCTTCTTAATAACGGGTTAGAAACAACGTTACTTAAATGTTAAGATGCTCCAGAAACCCCCACTGACATGCCTGCTACCTCACAGTTCCAATTACTCCAGACACTAGATACATTAGGAAGATTAAGCGACTGAAAACATCACCTCCATCAAGAAAGTAACGCAAGATCTTTTGAACTCTTAGCGTGGAGGAGACGTCCTTAAGTTATCAAGATGGTATAATGGATTAGCCCACATGGCCGGCCGTCAACTATGCGGTCAGCCAGGAGCTTGTGGCCCCCTGGTGCGGGTACAAGATATGCCCACGGGCCTAGTGCAGGTACAAGATATAACCCACGGGCCTAGTGCGGGTACAAGATATAACCCACGGGCCTAGTGCGGGTACAAGATATAACCCACGGGCCTAGTGCGGGAACAAGATATAACCCACGGGCCTAGTGCAGGTACAAGATATAACCCACGGGCCTAGTGCGGGTACAAGATATAACCCACGGGCCTAGTGCGGGTACAAGATATAACCCACGGGTCTAGTGCAGGTACAAGATATAACCCACGGGCCTAGTGCAGGTACAAGATATAACCCACGGGCCTAGGTACAAGATATAACCCACGGGCCTAGTGCGGGAACAAGATATAACCCACGGGTCTAGTGCAGGTACAAGATATAACCCACGGGCCTAGTGCAGGTACAAGATATAACCCACGGGTCTAGTGCGGGTACAAGATATAACCCACGGGCCTAGTGCGGGTACAACCCGCCCGTAAACCACTCCACAAAACTCACAACTGATGAAGTTTGCCACCAAAAAAACTGCTTGAGAACTAAAGTTTTGGCCACATTTCATTAATTAGAAGCACCACAACTTCTCTACTCAAAATTCTTGCCGAAACATTTTTATTATCAAGCTTTCTGGACAGTCGGCGGTCTTTGCTGGGGAAAATATTCCTGGTTTTAATATCTAGGGCCTTTTTTGGGGCCATGTTAATGGTGCACGCACACACACACACACACACGCGCGCGCGCGCGCACACACACACACACACACACACACACGCGCGCGCGCACACACACACACACACTGTGTGTGCGAATGTGTGCGACTACAGGAGAATAGGCAGGTACGTAAAAGGGAAAGATCGACCTTTGAGGATCACCCTAAACGGTGCCAAACAGATGGAAGAAGTACTAAGGAATGCTAGAAAATTGCAAAGTGATGAGGATGGGAAAGGGTGGTCGTTAAGACGAGATCTTTCAAAAGAAGATAGAGAGAAGCTGAAACTGAACCTCGCCGAGGCAAAACATTTAAATGAGAGCAGGAATGAAGAAGAAATAAATTCTTTTTTCTACAAAGTGATAGGGGTAGGCAAACCAGTAAAGTGGTACATAAAGGCAAACCAACAAAATCAATAGAGAGAGGGGGAGTGAAGAATAAGGAGAGGGGGAACAAGTTCCTGAAGATTGCATACACCAACATAGATGGAGTGAGATCGAAGATACTGGAGTTAAGTGATGTAATACAGCTGCAGACACCAGACATTGTTGCACTCACGGAGACAAAACTTGAAGATGTAATTTTAAATGAGGTCATATTCCCAAGGGGCTACTCAATTTGGAGACGGGACAGAAAAATTAGGAAAGGCGGTGGCGTTGCTGTGCTGGTAAAAGAACACCTAAAGGTGAAGGAAATAATGACTGCCAATCCACAAGAAGTTGACATAATAGCACTAGAGATCTGCTATGAGGATGATAAACTAATGATGATAAATGCATATAGTCCACCGCCAAGCAGCACATGGTCAAAGGAGGAGCTAGATAGTAAACGTGAAGGTCTTATAACAATAATGAGAGAGATTATAGCGAGAGCGGATAACGATAGATCACGACTGTTGATAGTCGGTGACTTCAACTTGAAATCCATAGACTGGGAAGCATATGAAGCTAAAACAGAAGATTTTTGGACCTGTAAATTTGTAGACCTCATCCTGGAAACATTCTTGTATCAACATGTTAAACAAGCTACGAGGATGAGGGAAGGGGACGTTCCCTCCATGCTAGATTTGATATTTACCAGGAAGGAGGAAGAGATATTTGACATTCAGTACCTTCCTCCCTTGGGTAAAAGTGACCATGTCTTTTTGGGAATAAAGTATGCAATGCGTTATAAGCTGGAAGAAAATAAGGAGGTTGAAGCAGTTGAAAAACCAGACTTCAGGAGAGGACATTATGGTGACCTTAGAAATTTTTTTAGTGAGTATAATTGGACAGACTTGATGCTAGGCAAGGAAGTGAATGAGATGTATGGCAAGTTTTGTGAAATATATGATAAAGGCACAAAAAAATTTATACCAAA
This sequence comes from Procambarus clarkii, assembly GCF_020424385.1. Classification (NCBI taxonomy): domain Eukaryota; kingdom Metazoa; phylum Arthropoda; class Malacostraca; order Decapoda; family Cambaridae; genus Procambarus; species Procambarus clarkii. The sequence goes on from NC_059644.1 coordinate 10,836,145, forward strand.
ACAGAGATGCAGAACTAGGAAACAGGATTGGTTCAACAGAAATTGCGAGAGGGCTAGAGACCGAAAGACACAAAAATGGAATCAATACAGGAAGAGGCCGAACCCCCAAACATACCAGCGATACAAAGATGCGAGAAACAACTACACGGCAGTGAGGAGAGAGGCAGAAAGAAATTTTGAAAAAGGGATTGCGGACAAATGTAAAACAGAACCAGGTCTATTCTATAAATTCATAAACAACAAATTGCAGGTAAAGGATAATATTCAGAGGTTGAAAATGGGAAATAGATTCACGGAAGATGAAAAGGAAATGTGTGAAACACTAAACGAAAAGTTCCAAAGTGTGTTTGTACAAAATGAAATCTTTAGGGAACCAGATACAATAAGAATTCCAGAGAACAACATAGAACACATAGAGGTGTCTAGAGACGAAGTGGAAAAAATGCTCAAGGAGCTCGGTAAGAACAAAGCAGCTGGCCCAGATGGAGTTTCACCATGGGTTCTGAGAGAATGTGCATCTGAGCTCAGCATTCCACTTCACCTGATCTTTCAGGCATCCCTGTGTACAGGAATCGTAGCAGACGGGTGGAAACAGGCTAACATAGTTCCAATCTACAAAAGTGGCAGCAGGGAAGACCCCCTCAATTATAGACCTGTATCATTGACAAGTGTAATAGTGAAAGTATTGGAAAAACTAATCAAAACTAAATGGGTAGAACACCTAGAGAGAAATGATATAATATCAGACAGACAGTATGGTTTTCGATCTGGAAGATCCTGTGTATCGAATTTACTCAGTTTCTATGATCGAGCCACAGAGATATTACAGGAAAGAGATGGTTGGGTTGACTGCATCTATCTGGACCTAAAAAAGGCTTTCGACAGAGTTCCACATAAGAGGTTGTTCTGGAAACTGGAAAATATTGGAGGGGTGACAGGTAAGCTTCTATCATGGATGAAAAATTTTCTGACTGATAGAAAAATGAGGGCAGTAATCAGAGGCAATGTATCAGAATGGAGAAATGTCACAAGTGGAGTACCACAGGGTTCAGTTCTTGCACCAGTGATGTTTATTGTGTACATAAATGATCTACCAGTTGGTATACAGAATTATATGAACATGTTTGCTGATGATGCTAAGATAATAGGAAGGATAAGAAATTTAGATGACTGTCATGCCCTTCAAAAAGACCTGGACAAAATAAGTATATGGAGCACCACTTGGCAAATGGAATTTAATGTTAATAAATGTCATGTTATGGAATGTGGAATAGGAGAACATAGACCCCACACAACCTATATATTATGTGAGAAATCTTTAAAGAAAGAGATCTAGGAGTGGTTCTAGATAGAAAACTATCACCTGAGGACCACATAAAGAATATTGTGCAAGGAGCCTATGCTATGCTTTCTAACTTCAGAATTGCATTTAAATACATGGATGGCGATATACTAAAGAAATTGTTCATGACTTTTGTTAGGCCAAAGCTAGAATATGCAGCTGTTGTGTGGTGCCCATATCTTAAGAAGCACATCAACAAACTGGAAAAGGTGCAAAGACATGCTACTAAGTGGCTCCCAGAACTGAAGGGCAAGAGCTACGAGGAGAGGTTAGAAGCATTAAATATGCCAAAACTAGAAGACAGAAGAAAAAGAGGTGATATGATCACTACATACAAAATAGTAACAGGAATTGACAAAATCGACAGGGAAGACTTCCTGAGACCTGGCACTTCAAGAACAAGAGGTCATAGATTTAAACTAGCTAAACACAGATGCCGAAGAAATATAAGAAAATTCACCTTCGCAAATAGAGTGGTAGACGATTGGAACAAGTTAAGTGAGAAGGTGGTGGAGGCCAAGACCGTCAGTAGTTTCAAAGCGTTATATGACAAAGAGTGCTGGGAAGACGGGACACCACGAGCGTAGCTCTCATCCTGTAACTACACTTAGGTAATTACACTTAGGTAATTACACACACACACACATGCGCACACACACACGCACACACACACGCACACACACACACACGCACACACACGCACACACACGCACACACACACACACACGCACACACACACACACACACACACACACACACACACACACACACACACACACACACACACACACACACTGTGTGTGTGTGTTTTGTTAAGAAACTGTGAAGATTCTTATGAAGAAACTGTGAAGATTCTTGTGAAGAAACTGTGAAGATTCTTATGAAGAAACTGTGAAGATTCTTGTGAACCTTAGTCTTGTGAAGAAACTACTGCATCTATATCGGAAAATCTATATATAGACAATTACATCCTCTACTATATTGAGGCTGGAAGCCTGCTGCTTGTCGTCAGTCTCACACATGTTGACAAGGTGATTTCTGATTGATGTGATCCCCGTGTGTCCCCCCTTTAAGTGGGATTGGCTCCTATTGTGACAACCATCGACACCTATGAGGTCTGAAATAGGGGTTTGGGTTTCAATAGAGTTTTCCAGTAGATTGCAACAGGAGCACTGCAGGAGATGTAGTGAACATAACACAGCAACATTACAACATGAATACAGTACAACAATTTAACCCAACTACGAACTACTTAGTTTGGTGAAAGGTTGGTACAGAACAACAGAAGTGCACTCTGCTGCAGGCTTGGATACTGCAGCAGGCTTGGATACTGCTGCAGGCTTGGATACTGCAACAGGCTTGGATACTCATGTGTGCGGGCAGGAAATGTCAGCACCATGAAGAAATGCCCGCCTGACCACAAGAACATTGACCACTGACCACAGGAACATTGACCACTGACCACAGGAACATTGACCACTGACCACAGGAACATTGACCACTGACCACAGGAACATTGACCACTGACCACAGGAACATTGACCACTGACCACAGGAACATTGACCACTGACCACAGGAACATTGACCACTGACCACAGGAACATTGACCACTGACCACAGGAACATTGACGACAGGAACATTGACCACTGACCACAGGAACATTGACCACTGACCACAGGAACATTGACCACTGACCACAAGAACATTGACCACTGACCACAGGAACATTGACCACTGACCACAGGAACATTGACCACTGACCACAGGAACATTGACCACTGACCACAGGAACATTGACCACTGACCACAGGAACATTGACCACTGACCACAGGAACATTGACCACTGACCACATTCCCCCCCCCCAGCCTTCCCTCCTCCCATACCCCTCCAAGCCTTCCCTTCTCCCCACACTCTCCAAAGCCTCCCCCTCTCACCCACTCCCCAAGCCTCCCCCACGCACCCACTCCCCAAGCCCTCTTTTCTCCCCCCCCAAGCCCTCTTTTCTCTACCCCCCAAGCCCTCCCTCCTACACCACCCTCCCCGTACCAGATCCTCCCAGCCCCTGCACACCCCAGATCCCCCAGGACCCCCTTCATAGGCCCTCCCATCCCAGTCCCTCCCTGTTTCCCTGCTTCAGGGGAAGGAATAGGATCTGAGAAAGGACAGAAAAGAGTCAGCTTCAGCGTGATGTACTCAAACATAGATCGGATCACCAGCAAGGCAAGTGAACTACGGGAAAGAACACAAGAAGTGAACCCAGATGTAATCGGACTCACAGAAACAAAACTCTCAGGCATCATACTGAATGCGGCGTTTCTCCAGGACTACACTGTAATAAGGAAAGAAAGGGAAGGAAGGGGAGGAGGTGGAGTGGCCCTACTAATGAGAAAGGAATGGAGTTTCAAAGAGATGGTCATCCCAGGCTGCAAGGGGTTCAGAGACTACATAACAGGCACCTTGACAATGGGTAGACCAAAAGTAGTAGTAGCAGTGATATACAACCCTAAACTAAATGACAGAAGACCAAGGCAAGAGTATGACAACAACAACATGACAGTTAACACTATAATTGAGAAGGCAGCCTCTGCTGCCTGTAGAAATAGATCCCACCTGCTCATCATGGGGGACTTCAATTATGGAAGGATAGACTGGGAGAACAAGGAACTGCATAAAAGAGAGGATACATGGAGAGCCAAACTAATGGAGGTGGCAACAAGAAACTTTTTAACCCAGCATGTCAGGGAACCCACAAGGATGAGAGGAAATGACAAACCAGCGAGACTCGACCTAGTCTTCACTCTGAACGACTCCGACATAAGAGAAATCGGATTTGAGGCCCCAGTAGGAATGAGCGACCACCGTGTACTGACGTTTGAGTATCTGGTTGAGGAAGAGTTATTGAACTCGAGGAGGGGCACTCAAAACAAAAGGCTGGCATTCTGAAAGGGAAACTATGAGGAGATAAGAAAATTCCTAACGGATATAACATGGGAAACAGAGCTCAGGGGAAAGACGGCCCAAGACATGATGAACTACATCACGCAGAAGTGCAAGGAAGCAGCAAACAAGTTTGTCCCAGTCCAAAAGGAAAACAATTAAATGAAGATGAGAAACCCATGGTTTAATCAGAGATGTAGGCTAGCTAAGCAGCAAAGTAAAAGGGCGTGGAGAAACTATAGGAATAACAGGACACTGGAGAGCAGAGAAAGATACCAGAATGCCAGGAATGAATATGTCAGGATGAGAAGAGAGGCAGAAAGACAATACGAAAATGACATCGCAAGCAAGGCTAAGACTCAACCTAAATTGCTGCACAGCCACATCAGGAGAAAAACAACAGTAAAGGAACAAGGTTATGAAAATAAGGATAGGGGCGGAAGGATTCACTACAAACGACAAGGAAGTGTGTGAGGAACTGAATAAGAAATTCCAGGTCTTCACCTTAGAGCAAGGAGAAATCCCAGAGATAAGAGAGGGAATAGTTAACCAGGAACCACTAGAAGAGTTTGAGATTACCAGTGGGGAAGTAAGGAAGTGTTTACCAGAGTTAGATGTGACGAAGGCTATAGGCCCAGATGGAATCTCCCCTTGGATAGTAAAGGAAGGAGCAGAAGCACTGTGCCTCCCACTCTCCATAGTGTATAACAAATCACTGGCAACAGGGGAACTGCCAGAAATTTGGAAAGCATTTAATGTAGTTCCGATATACAAGGGGATAGACAGGAGGCACTGAACTATAGGCCAATGTCCCTAACCTGCATACCATGCAAGCTGATGGAGAAGATTGTGCAAAGAAAGCTAGTGAAACATCTGGAGCGAAAGAACTTTGTAACACAGCATCAACATGGGTTCAGGGATCTATCTTGAGGTTATCTTGAGATGATTTCGGGGCTTTTTAGTGTCCCCGCGGCCCGGTCCTCGACCAGGCCTCCACCCCCAGGAAGCAGCCTGTGACCGCTGACTAACACCCAGGTACCTATTTTACTGCAAGGTAACAGGGGCATAGGGTGAAAGAAACTCTGCCCATTGTTTCTCGCCGGCGCCTGGGATCGAACCCAGGACCACAGGATCACAAGTCCAGCGGACCAGCCGACCGGGATGGAAAGTCCTGCCTCACAGGGCTAACTGAATTCTACGACCAGGCAACAAAAATCAGGCAACAAAGAGAGGGGTGGGCAGACTGCATATTTTTGGGATTGTCAGAAAGCCTTTGATATAGTACCACACAAGAGGCTAGTGAAAAAGCTGGAGATGCAGGCTGGAGTGAAAGGGAAGGTACTCCATTGGATAAAGGAGTACCTAAGCAACAGAAGATAACGAGTCACTGTGAGGGGTGAGGTCTCAAATTGGCGAGACGCCACACGTGGAGTCCCGCAGGGGTTAGTCCTTGGGCCTATACTGTTTCTGATACAGTATATGTAAGTGATCTACCAGAGGGTATAGACTAGTTTCTCTCAATGTTTGCTCATGATGCAAAAATTATGAGGAGGATTGAAACTGGGGATGATAGTAGGAGGCTACAAGACGACCTAGACAGACTGAATGAATGATCCAACAAATGGCTGTTAAAGTTCAACCCGAGTAAATGCTGATTAGCATTGTAAATGTGTGGCCACGTCTGTGGTAGAAAATAATAATAATAATAATAATAAAAACAGCATACAGAATAGGAGATGAAGTATTTAATGAAAGGGACAGAGAGAAAGATCTAGGAATTGTTATCACACCAAACCTGTCTCCTGAAGCCCACATAAAAAGAATTATGTCTGCGGGATATGCGAGGCTGGCTAACATCAGAACAGCCTTCAGGAACCTGTGTAAGGAATCATTCAGAATGTAAGGAATCATTCAGAATGTAAGTAATCATTCAGAATCTTGTATACCACATACGTAAGACCAATCCTGAAGTATGTGGACCCAGGATGGAGCCCGTACCTTCCAAACACAAGACGAAGCTGGAAAAAGTTCATAGGTATGCCACTAGACTAGTCCCAGAACTAAGAGACATGAGTTACGAGGAAAGGCTGCGGGAAATGCCCCTTATGACACTGGAAGACAAAAAGAGTGAGGGGAGACATGATTACTACCTACAAAATCCGCAGCGGAATTGACAGGGTAGACAAGGATAAACTATTCAACACTTGTGGTACGCGAACAAGGGGACACAGGTGGAAACTGAGTACCCAAATGAGCCACAGGGACGTTAGAAAGAACTTTGTCAGTGTCAGAGTAGTTAACAGGTGGAATGCATTAGGCAGTGATGTGGTGGAGGCTGACTCCATACACAGTTTCAAGTGTAGATATGATAGAGCCCAGTAGGCTCAGGAACCTGTACACCAGTTGATTGACAGTTGAGAGGCAGGACCAAAGAGTCAGAGCTCAACCCCCGCAAGCACAACTAGGTGAGTACAGGAACATTGACCACATAAACATTGACCACAGGAACATTGACCACATAAACATTGACCACAGGAACATTGACCACAGGAACATTCACCACAGGAACATTCACCACATAAACATTGACCACAGGAACATTGACCACAGGAACATTGACCACAGGAACATTGACCACAGGAACATTGACCACAGGAACATTCACCACATAAACATTCACCACAGGAACATTCACCACAGGAACATTCACCACAGGAACATTGACCACAGGAACATTACCTTACACAGTTACAAACCACTTAAGTTTTCAACTGAGATTTAACAGGTTAAAAGTTGTTACGCAGACACTGGACATAATCTTTCTGAAGTCAATACACGAGTCATAGTTACCCACCGCCTGGGTAAGACATGAGTAACACTTAGTGGGCCTACACTTAGTGGGCCAACACTTAGTGGGCCAACACTTAGTGGGTCAACACTTAGTGGGTCAACACTTACTGGGTCAACACTTAGTGGGCCAACACTTACTGGGTCAACACTTAGTGGGTCAACACTTAGTGGGTCAACACTTACTGGGTCAACACTTAGTGGGTCAACACTTAGTGGGTCAACACTTAGTGGGCCAACACTTAGTGGGTCAACACTTAGTGGGTCAACACTTACTGGGTCAACACTTACTGGGTCAACACTTAGTGGGTCAACACTTAGTGGGTCAACACTTACTGGGTCAACACTTACTGGGTCAACACTTAGTGGGTCAACACTTAGTGGGTCAACACTTACTGGGTCAACACTTAGTGGGTCAACACTTAGTGGGTCAACACTTAGTGGGTCAACACTTAGTGGGTCAACACTTAGTGGGTCAACACTTAGTGGGTCAACACTTAGTGGGTCAACACTTACTGGGTCAACACTTAGTGGGTCAACACTTAGTGGGTCAACACTTAGTGGGTCAACACTTAGTGGGCCAACACTTAGTGGGTCAACACTTAGTGGGACAACACTTAGTGGGTCAACACTTAGTGGGTCAACACTTAGTGGGTCAACACTTAGTGGGTCAACACTTACTGGGTCAACACTTAGTGGGTCAACACTTAGTGGGTCAACACTTAGTGGGTCAACACTTAGTGGGTCAACACTTAGTGGGTCAACACTTAGTGGTGCAACACTTAGTTCAACACTTAGTGGGCCTACACTTAGTGGGTCAACACTTAGTGGGTCAACACTTAGTAGGGTCAACACTTAGTGGTCAACACTTAGTTGGTCAACACTTAGTGGGTCAACACTTAGTGGGTCAACACTTAGTGGGTCACACACTTAGTGGGTCAACACTTAGTGGGTCAACACTTAGTGGGACAACACTTAGTGGGACAACACTTAGTGGGTCAACACTTAGTGGGTCAACACTTAGTGGGTCAACACTTAGTGGGCCAACACTTAGTGGGACAACACTTAGTGGGCCTACACTTAGTGGGTCAACACTTAGTGGGACAACACTTAGTGGGTCAACACTTACTGGGCCAACACTTAGTGGGACAACACTTAGTGGGACAACACTTAGTGGGTCAACACTTAGTGGGTCAACACTTAGTGGGACAACACTTAGTGGGCCAACACTTAGTGGACAACACTTAGTGGTCCACACTTAGTGGGTCAACACTTAGTGGGTCAACTTAGTGGGTCAACACTTAGTGGGCAACACTTAGTGGGACAACACTTAGTGGGTCAACACTTAGTGGGTCAACACTTAGTGGGTCAACACTTAGTGGGACAACACTTAGTGGGTCAACACTTAGTGGGTCAACACTTAGTGGGTCAACACTTAGTGGGTCAACACTTAGTGGGTCAACACTTACTGGGCCAACACTTAGTGGGACAACACTTAGTGGGTCAACACTTAGTGGGTCAACACTTAGTGGGTCAACACTTAGTGGGTCAACACTTAGTGGGACAACACTTAGTGGGACAACACTTAGTGGGGTGGGACACACTTAGTGGGTCAACACTTAGTGGGACAACACTTAGTGGGCCAACACTTAGTGGGACAACACTTAGTGGGTCAACACTTAGTGGGTCAACACTTAGTGGGTCAACACTTAGTGGGTCAACACTTAGTGGGACAACACTTAGTGGGTCAACACTTAGTGGGTCAACACTTAGTGGGACAACACTTAGTGGGCCAACACTTAGTGGGACAACACTTAGTGGGTCAACACTTAGGTGGTCAACAAGTAGTGGGTCAACACTTAGTGGGTCAACACTTAGTGGGTCAACACTTAGTGGGACAACACTTAGTGGGCCAACACTTAGTGGGACAACACTTAGTGGGTCAACACTTAGTGGGTCAACACTTAGTGGGTCAACACTTAGTGGGACAACACTTAGTGGGCCAACACTTAGTGGGCCAACACTTAGTGGGTCAACACTTAGTGGGTCAACACTTAGTGGGTCAACACTTAGTGGGACAACACTTAGTGGGACAACACTTAGTGGGCCTACACTTAGTGGGTCAACACTTAGTGGGTCAACACTTACTGGGCCAACACTTAGTGGGACAACACTTAGTGGGCCAACACTTAGTGGGTCAACACTTAGTGGGTCACTTACACTTACTGGGGTGGGTCACACAACACTTAGTGGGTCAACACTTAGTGGGACAACACTTAGTGGGTCAACACTTAGTGGGTCAACACTTAGTGGGTCAACACTTAGTGGGACAACACTTAGTGGGCCAACACTTAGTGGGTCAACACTTAGTGGGTCAACACTTAGTGGGTCAACACTTAGTGGGACAACACTTAGTGGGACAACACTTAGTGGGACAACACTTAGTGGGTCAACACTTACTGGGCCAACACTTAGTGGGTCAACACTTAGTGGGTCAACACTTAGTGGGTCAACACTTAGTGGGCCAACACTTAGTGGGTCAACACTTAGTGGGCCAACACTTAGTGGGTCAACACTTAGTGGGTCAACACTTAGTGGGTCAACACTTAGTGGTCAACACTTAGTGGGTCAACACTTAGTGGGTCAACACTTAGTGGGTCAACACTTAGTGGGTCAACACTTAGTGGGTCAACACTTACTGGGTCAACACTTAGTAGTGGGTCAACACTTAGTGGGTCAACACTTAGTGGGTCAACACTTAGTGGGTCAACACTTAGTGGGTCAACACTTAGTGGGTCAACACTTAGTGGGTCAACACTTAGTGGGTCAACACTTAGGGTCAACACTTAGTGGGTCAACACTTAGTGGGTCAACACTTAGTGGGTCAACACTTAGTGGGTCAACACTTACTTTAGTGGGCCAACACTCGGTGGGTCAACACTTAGTGGGTCAACACTTAGTGGGTCAACACTTAGTGGGTCAACACTTACTGGGTCAACACTTAGTGGGTCAACACTTAGTGGGTCAACACTTAGTGGGCCAACACTTAGTGGGTCAACACTTAGTGGGCCAACATTTAGTGGGCCAACACTCGGTGGGTCAACACTTAGTGGGTCAACACTTAGTGGGTCAACACTTAGTGGGTCAACACTTAGTGGGTCAACACTTAGTGGGTCAACACTTACTGGGTCAACACTTAGTGGGTCAACACTTAGTGGGCCAACATTTAGTGGGCCAACATTTAGTGGGCCAACACTCGGTGGGTCAACACTTAGTGGGTCAACACTTAGTGGGTCAACACTTACTGGGCCAACACTTAGTGGGACAACACTTAGTGGGTCAACACCAACACTCAACACTTAGTGGGTCAACACTTAGTGGGACAACACTTAGTGGGTCAACACTTAGTGGGTCAACACTTAGTGGGTCAACACTTAGTGGGTCAACACTTAGTGGGTCAACACTTAGTGGGTCAACACTTAGTGGGTCAACACTTAGTGGGTCAACACTTAGTGGGTCAACACTTAGTGGGCCAACACTTAGTGGGCCAACACTTAGTGGGTCAACACTTAGTGGGTCAACACTTAGTGGGTCAACACTTAGTGGGTCAACACTTAGTGGGTCAACACTTAGTGGGTCAACACTTAGTGGGTCAACACTTACTGGGTCAACACTTAGTGGGTCAACACTTAGTGGGCCAACACTTACTGGGTCAACACTTAGTGGGTCAACACTTAGTGGGTCAACACTTAGTGGGCCAACACTTAGTGGGTCAACACTTAGTGGGTCAACACTTACTGGGTCAACACTTAGTGGGTCAACACTTAGTGGGTCAACACTTACTGGGTCAACACTTAGTGGGTCAACACTTAGTGGGTCAACACTTACTGGGTCAACACTTAGTGGGTCAACACTTAGTGGGACAACACTCGGTGGGTCAACACTTAGTGGGTCAAACACAACACTTAGTGGGTCAACACTTAGTGGGTCAACACTTAGTGGGTCAACACTTAGTGGGCCAACACTTAGTGGGTCAACACTTAGTGGGTCAACACTTACACTTAGTGGGTCAACACTTAGTGGGTCAACACTTAGTAGGGTCAACACTTAGTGGGTCAACACTTAGTGGGTCAACACTTAGTGGGTCAACACTTAGTGGGTCAACACTTAGTGGGTCAACACTTAGTGGGCCAACACTTAGTGGGTGGGCCAACACTTAGTGGGCCAACACTTACTGGGTCAACACTTAGTGGGCCAACACTCGGTGGGTCAACACTTAGTGGGCCAACACTCGGTGGGTCAACACTTAGTGGGTCAACACTTAATGGGCCAACACTTACTGGGACAACACTTAGTGGGTCAACACTTACTGGGCCAACACTTAGTGGGCCAACACTTAGTGGGTCAACACTTAGTGGGTCAACACTTAGTGGGTCAACACTTAGTGGGTCAACACTTAGTGGGTCAACACTTTGTGGGCCAACACTTAGTGGTCAACACTTTGTGGGCCAACACTTAGTGGGTTACCTGGTTGATACCTGGTTGATGGGGTTGTGGGAGTTCTACTCCCCAAGCCCGGCCCGAGGCCAGGCTCGACTTGTGAGAGTTTGGTCCACCAGGCTGTTGCTTGGAGCGGCCCGCAGGCCCACATACCCACCACAGCCCGGTTGGTCCGGCACTCCTTGGAGGAAACAATCTAGTTTCCTCTTGAAGATGTCCACGGTTGTTCCGGCAATATTTCTTATACTCGCTGGGAGGACGTTGAACAACCGCGGACCTCTGATGTTTATACAGTGTTCTCTGATTGTGCCTATGGCACCTCTGCTCTTCACTGGTTCTATTCTGCATTTTCTTCCATATCGTTCACTCCAGTACGTTGTTATTTTACTGTGTAGATTTGGGACCTGGCCCTCCAGTATTTTCCATGTGTATATTATTTGGTATCTCTCTCGTCTCCTTTCTAGTGAGTACATTTGGAGAGCTTTGAGACGATCCCAATAATTTAGGTGCTTTATCTCGTCTATGTGTGCCGTATATGTTCTCTGTATTCCCTCTATTTCAGCAATCTCTCCTGCTCTGAAGGGGAAAGTGAGTACTGAGCAGTACTCAAGACGGGACAACACAAGTGACTTGAAGAGTACAACCATTGTGATGGGATCCCTGGATTTGAAAGTTCTCGAAATCCATCCTATCATTTTTCTGGCTGTCGCAATACTTGTTTGGTTATAAACGTTAGATCGTCGGACATCCTTATTCCCAAATCCTTAACATGTTGCTTTTCTACATATAGGCAAATTTAATTGTGTTTTGTACCCTGTATTATGTTTAAGGCCCTCATATTTCACCGTACCTGAGTACCTGGAATTTATCGCTGTTAAACATCATGTTATTTTCTGCTGCCCAGTCGAAAACTATTAATATCTGGTTGCAGTTTTTCAATGTCTTCAGCAGAGGTAATTTTAATGCTGATTTTTGTATCATCTGTAAAGGATGACACGAAGCTGTGACTTGTATTTGAGTCTATATCTGACATGAGAATAAGGAACAGCACTAACACAAAGACTGTTACTCTTTGTGTTCTGTTCGACAGAAAACTGAGTATCCAGCGTCCTACTTTACCGGTTATTCCCATTGACCTCATTTTGTGTGTTATCATTCCATGATCACATTTATCGAATGCCTTTGTGACGTCCGTGTATACCACATCTGTTTGTCTTCTAATGCCTCAGTGATTTTGTCGTAGTGGTCAAGTAGCTGTGCGAGGCATGATCTTCCTGCTCTAAATCCATGTTGGCCTGGGTTGTGGAGGTCATTGGTCTCCATGAAACTAGTGACCTGACTCCTAATCACTCTCTCAAATACTTTTATTATGTGGGACGTTAGTGCAACTGGTCAATTTCTCTTTCTAAAATCTGCCACTCTCGTGTTGATATCAGTTATATTTTCAGGGGTTTGGATATCACTAATAAAGAAGTTGTCCGGATATTCCACTTTCATATTGTGTATCAGGGTGCTAAACATGTCCTTATACTGCTTTTTTTAGGATTTCACTCATTTCTTTGTCATCCTCAGTGTATGAACCTTCACTAATACGAATAGGTCCAATACTGGCAGTGGTTTTTGCTTTTGATTTAACATACGTGAAGAAATATTTCGGGTGTATATTGAATTGCTTTCTGTTCTAGTTGCCTTTCTTCAATCTGATATGAATGCTTCCGTCTCTGTTCGATTTCTTCAATCTCACTGTTTAAATTATTCCTTTTTTTTGTATGGAAAGTCGTGTCTGCTTCAGCATTTCCATTAATTTTTTCTTCTTTTGTAGTGTCGTCTGGGTTCTCTTTCTACATTGGACCTCTTTCTGGCTTTCCTCACAGGAACATGTCTCAGACAGACTTCATAGACTTCAGAAGTCAGTTTTTGTATTCCTTGTGTTGGCTTCTTATTCTTTATATATGAACATTTTCCCATTGAATGTTTGTAAGTTCCCTGTTTATTTTCTCCCAGTCTATCCTTTTATTATTAAAATTGAATTTATTGAATAGGCCTTCTCGCTTGTCGTTTCTCTTGGGCCCACTACCGTTATTAATGTTAGTTTGCACTTCAATGAGCTTGTGGTCCGAGTACGTAGTGTCTGAGACAGTAATGTCTCTGATTAGCTCATCATTGTTCGTGAATATCAGGTCCAGCGTGTTCTCGTTCCTAGTTGGTTCTGTAATCTGATGACTGAGTGAGAATTTGTTGTCGGAAAACCTGACACCATTTACTAATATTAATTACAATATGCAGATAATATTGCTGCTGTTGTGTAAATAACTAACCCTAGAAATAGTGTTTATTCACACAAACTGTAGCACAGTGGAATTTTCCTCTCATGGAAAACGAGATATCATTGACATGTCGTTATTAACTTCACCAGCTATTTTGTTGGGAATTATTCAGAATACAGCAGTCTTTGGACTGTGAACATCATGATAGCATCTCACTTGAATTAACATAATTATTAATACCAAAATAGAGTAAATGCGAACCTTTCTAACACCTCTTGACGCATCTGGAGAACAAGGGCGTCAGTGCGAGGGAGGTCAAACAAGGGGCCAGATTCACGAAGCAGTTACGCAAGCACTAACGAACCTGTACATCATTTCTCAATCTTTGGCGGCTTTGTTTACAATTATTAAGGAGTTAATGAGCTCCGAAGCACCAGGAGGCTGTTTATAACAATAACAACAGTTGATTGGCAAGTTTATATGCTTGTAAACTGTTTAATAAATGTAACCAAAGCCGTCAAAGATTGAGGAAAGATGTACACGTTCGTAAGTGCTTGCGTAACTGCTTCGTGAATCTGGCCCAAGGCCAGTAGGCTGCCATTGTTAATTTTAGCAACAATGTCTCAAGTTGAGCTCACTTCAAGCTGCCCACAATAGATCCCTTGGACAGTGTTACGGGACCAGTATCGCCCCGTTGTCAACACCAACGTCTATAATAAGGAAGGTTCTTTCCAAAAATCTTATCTAATCATTCCTGGCCAGTAATGTTAAGAGGATAGGATTATTTTCCGGTTAGAACGAGAGGCAGCGCCTTAACCCAAGTAATTATTCCTTGGTTCTTAACATATAATAAATTACCATTATGTCCTCTGATATAACTGTCATATATATATATATATATATATATATATATATATATATATATATATATATATATATATATATATATTGGATTACTGCTATTATTGCAAGTGCCCTTTGATAGCATCAATTGAAGGGAAGGGAAGTATCAGGGGGAAAGCGCCAAGCCATTACGACTATATAGCACTGGGAAGGGGGGCAGGATAAGGATTTGGGATGGGACGGAGGGAAAGGAATGGTGCCCAACCACTTGGACGGTCGGGGGATTTAACGCCGACCTGCATGAAGCGAGACCGTCGCTCTACCGTCCAGCCCAAGTGGTTGGCTTAGCAACAATTGAAGAGGAAGCCAGAATTAATCCTAGTACATCAGTACATGGTGTTGACGCCAGCCTCAACCACCGGGCTCACCATAGCCCGTGCTGCTTAGAACATTTAGTTCCGAGTAGCGAATCTTGAACAACAACAATAACAACTCAACCACCAGGATTATTTGGTGTGATCATCCTTGTTCATACCTGGTGGACCCGGCCCACTACCATACAATAAGGTCTTCCAATTTGTATTACTAATATGTAGTCTAATATTGGAGTGAATGTTAGTCAATCAATTTTGATTAAGTACAAGTATAAATTTAATATAACCCCCCCCCCCTAATGTGTAAAGGAGTCGATTTGTGAGAGAATTTGCAGAAATACAGTTCACTAAACATTATATTATTTGCTGTCGAAAAACATAAATGAGGGAAGGACGACTTACCTCCGACGGGCGGGAGCTCGTAGATGAGAGTAGAGCGGGGGTTCAAACACCTGCAACACAAGAGACACATGTTACAACACCCGCAACACAAGAGACACATGTTACAACACCCGCAACACAAGAGACACATGTTACAACACCCGCAACACAAGAGACACATGTTACAACACCCGCAACACAAGAGACACATGTTACAACACCCGCAACACAAGAGACACATGTTACAACACCTGCAACACAAGAGACACATGTTACAACACCCGCAACACAAGAGACACATGTTACAACACCCACAACACAAGAGACACATGTTACAACACCCGCAACACAAGAGACACATGTTACAACACCCGCAACACAAGAGACACATGTTACAACACCTGCAACACAAGAGACACATGTTACAACACCCGCAACACAAGAGACACATGTTACAACACCTGCAACACAAGAGACACATGTTACAACACCCCCAACACAAGAGACACATGTTACAACACCCGCAACAGTCCTGGAGTTCCAAACACTAACCTTCACAAGGTCAATAAAGCTACTGACAGAAGAACAGTTAACAGAACCTGTCAACGGTCAACCTGTCAACGGTGCCACCTATGTTTTCCACATGTAATCACTATATAATCACTGCGTGTGTAATATACATTGAGCATGTGATATACATGGAGTTTGTGATATATATGGAGTATGTGATATATATGGAGTATGTATACATACATGGGACATACCTGGTTGATGGGGTTCTTGGAGTTGTTCTACTCCCCAAGCCCGGCCTGAGGCCAGGCTTGACTTGTGTTAACTTGGTCCAACAGGCTGTTGCTTGAAGTGGCCCACAGTCTTGGCCGTGTTGGCCCAGGCTGTGGGCCCACACATATCCACTACAGCCTGGTTGGCCCAGCACTTCTTGCAAGAACTTATCTAAGTGTCTCTTGAAAACATCCACCTTTATTCCGGCAATATTTCTTATGCTCGCTGGGAGGACGTTGAACAACCGCGGACCTCTGATGTTTATACAGTGTTCTCTGATTGTGCCTATGGCACCTCTGCTCTTCACTGGTTCTATTCTGCATTTTCTTCCATATCGTTCACTCCAGTACGTTGTTATTTTACTGTGTAGATTTGGGACCTGGCCCTCCAGTATTTTCCACGTGTATATTATTTGGTATCTCTCTCGTCTTCTTTCTAGTGAGTACATTTGGAGAGCTTTGAGACGATC
>NC_059644.1:10857891-10885726 GCF_020424385.1 Procambarus clarkii
TAGCTCAAGACTGGTGGGTGGCTCTGGCTTCAACTTCATCTTTCCTCAGTGTCTTCCAGCTGCCGAACACGCGCCAAGGGCACCAGAACACGTCGGTTGCGTGTCCACCTGCCCCCAGGATCTTGTATGTAGGAGTCATATCCCCTCTCTTCTTAGGGTGTGAGGGGGAGGAGGCGGTTCCTTTAACCTGTACTCAGGTCTCTCAGTTTTAGTACAAATTTAGTTGGAAACCTTTGAGTGTGGCCCAACATCTGTGGCACGTGAGTGAAGGTGGAAACCTTTGAGTGTGGCCCATCATCTGTGGCACGTGAGTGAAGGTGGAAACCTTTGAGTGTGGCCCATCATCTGTGGCACGTGAGTGATGGTGGAAACCTTTGAGTGTGGCCCATCATCTGTGGCACGTGAGTGAAGGTGAGTGTGGCCCATCATCTGTGGCACGTGAGTGAAGGTGAGTGTGGCCCATCATCTGTGGCACGTGAGTGAAGGTGAGTGTGGCCCATCATCTGTGGCACGTGAGTGAAGGTGAGTGTGGCCCATCATCTGTGGCACGTGAGTGAAGGTGAGTGTGGCCCAACATCTGTGGCACGTGAGTGAAGGTGGAAACCGAGTACTCACATGAGCCACAGGGACGTTAGAAAGAACTTTTTCAGTGTCAGAGTAGTTAACAGGTAGAATTCATTAGGCAGTGATGTGGTGGAGGCTGACTCCATACACAGTTTCAAGTGTAGATATGATAGAGCCCAATAGGCTCAGGAACCTGTACACCAGTTGATTGACGGTTGAAAGGCGGGACCAAAGAGCTCAACCCCCACAAGCACAACTAAATCAGTACATATTCCACCACCACCACTACCACCATACCACACCTCCCCCACCCCACCACCACACACCTCACCACCCCCCACACCGCCACCATTCCCTACCCACCACACACCCCCACCACCCCCTTCCCACCACACACCCTCCCCCCACCACCACCACCACATACCCCCCCACCACCCTCTACCCCCACCCCCACCACCACCCTCCAGTGTCGTCCTAAATCCTGACACAAGATGTCATCATGTGCTGGAGGGAGGAGAGGCGGGGCCCTAGAGCACGCGCTGCCCACCAGTTAATGGCAGGCCAGTGCTCAAGGCCGCGTCAGGAGCTCCTCCAGGTGCAGCCGGTGAATACTGACTAATGCTGCTGTTGTTGGAGGTCCATTATGACCCGTCTGCCTCTCCTGGCCCAGACTAACTAGCCACCAGCAACACCAGCGTCTCCAACACCACTTGACAAGGTCCACACAACTAGTGCGGAGCCATGTTGACAATGGCGGCCCTAGACGAGCGGGTCTCGGCCCCCACCACCGCCAGACGTGGCACTCTAGCAGCGGTGAGGAGCTGAGGAGTGAGGGAGGGGAGAGTGAGGGAGGGGCCGGGGATAGTGAGGGAGGAGAGAGTGAGGGAGGGGGCAGGGGGACGGGAGTGCAGATACTTCCACCCTAAACTATGTAAATTGTCAATTAGTGACAAAAAATGTTACAATCTTCCGTGCCCGGAATTCCACGTGAGAGGCACACAACGTTATAGACGGGAAGATCAGTATGACACTACTGGAATTATTTTAGAGAAAGGCAGAAACAGAGTAGTACATATAAGAGAGAGAGGAACAAGCAGATAGAACCACTGCAGGATTACAGAGGGGGAGGGAGATACCCACAAGACTGGAATACAAGTCATCAACAGCAGTCCCCGTGGTGTAGTGGTAAGACACTCGCCTGGCGTTCCGTGAGCGCTGTCATGGGTTCGTATCCTGGCCGGGGAGGATTTACTGGGCGCAATTCCTTAACTGTAGCCTCTGTTTAACGCAACAGTAAAATGTGTACTTGGTTGTAAAAACGATTCTTCGCGGCGGGGATCGTATTCCAGGGACCTGCCCGAAACGCTACGCGTACTAGTGGCTGTACAAGAATGTAACAACTCTTGTATGTAACAACCAGCACACAGGTACTACACCACACAACACCCGCACTACCACCAACACTGGACGAACCACTACCACAACAACACACCTGGACTATGGTGGAGAGAGAGGGGAGAACTACCACCAACACTGGACGAACCACTACCACAACAACACACCTGGACTATGGTGGAGAGAGGGGAGAACTACCACCAACACTGGACGAACCACTACCACAACAACACACCTGGACTATGGTGGAGAGAGGGGAGAACTACCACCAACACTGGACGAACCACTACCACAACAACACACCTGGACTATGGTGGAGAGAGGGGAGAACTACCACCAACACTGGACGAACCACTACCACAACAACACACCTGGACTATGGTGGGAGAGAGGGGAGAACTACCAAAGCCAATCAGAAGTGTCACGCAATATGGGAAATCATTCATATTTACAAACATACCTAAAAGGCCTAAAATCAAAATCAAGAAATAAAGTTATGTTCAGAAATGGTCTTCTAATAGAATCGAACTCGAATTAATAGAATCGAATTTGGTGCATTTACAGAAACCCACAAAAGACTACATGGATAGTGAAATCTGGATCCCAAATTATAATCTATATATATGTGACAGAGTAATAAAGAACCTAAATAAATAAATAAGCACGATAAAGCACCTAAATTATTGGGATCGTCTCAAAGCTCTCCAAATGTACTCTCTAGAAAGGAGACGAGAGAGATACCAAATAATATACACATGGAAAATACTGGAGGGCCAGGTCCCAAATCTACACAGTAAAATAACAACATATTGGAGTGAACGATATGGAAGAAAATGCAGAATAGAACCAGTGAAGAGCAGAGGTGCCATAGGCACAATCAGAGAACACTGTATAAACATCAGAGGTCCGCGGTTGTTCAACGTCCTCCCAGCGAGCATAAGGAATATTGCTGGAACAACCGTGGACATCTTCAAGAGGAAACTAGATTGTTTTCTCCAAGGAGTGCCGGACCAACCGGGCTGTGGTGGGTATGTGGGCCTGCGGCCCGCTCCAAGCAACAGCTTAGTGGACCAAACTCTCACAAGTCAAGCCTGGCCTCGGGCCGGGCTTGGGGAGTAGAAGAACTCCCAGAACCCCATCAAACAGGTAATTAGGTCATGTGCAGGAGTAGGTCTATATATTAAAGAGGAACTGGCATGGAAATAGCTCCTGAACTCGACAAATGAGGTGGTAGAGGTACTTGGAATCAAGGTAAAAAATATAAATGTAATTATTATTCTAATATACAAACTGCCAAATGCAACAGTTAAGGAATTCACTGAACAGCTCCACAAAATAGAGAACATCCTTGATAACCTAGCAAACCCAGTACCAGATATTATCTTCCTTGGAGACTTCAATCTACCCAGTTTATAATGGAGAACAGTTAACAATAACATTATAGCAGGAAATCAACCTGGAAATAACCAATCACAGGTCAGAGAACTACAGAGATTCTGTGACAAATTCTCGCTCAGTCAGCAGATTACAGAACCAACTAGGAACGAGAACACGCTGGACCTGATATTCACGAACAATGAGGAGCTAATCACAGACATTACTGTCTCAGACACTACGTACTCGGACCACAAGCTCATTGAAGTGCAAAAACATTAATAACGGTAGTAGGCCCAAGAGAAACAACAAGCGAGAAGAGCTATTCGATAAATTCAATTTTAATAATAAAAGGATAGACTGGGAGAAAATAAACAGGGAACTTACAAACATTGAATGTGAAAATGTTCTAAGAAATAAAAATCCAACACAAGGAATAGAAAAACTGACTTCTGAAGCGTATGAAGTCTGTCTGAAACATGTTCCTTTGAGGAAAGCCAGAAAGAGGTCCAATGTAGAACGAGAACGCAGACGACATTACAAAAAAAGGAAGAAATTAACGGAAATGCTTAAGCAGACACGACTTTCCATACAAAGAAGGAATAATTTAAGCAGGGAGATTGAAAAAATCGAAGAGACTGAAGCATTTTTATCAGACTGAAGAAAAGCAATTAGAACAGAAACCAATTCAAGAAATAAAGAAAAGCTCAAAATATTTCTTCACATATGCTAAATCAAAAGCAAAAATCACTGCCAGTATTGGACCTATTCATACTAGTAAAGGTTCATACACGGAGGATGACAAAAAAATTAGTGAAATCCTAAAAAACGTATAAGGACATGTTTAGCACTCCGATAAACAAAATGAAAGTGGAAGATTCGGACAACTTCTTTATGCGTGATATCCGTGATATCCAAACCCCTGTAAATATAACTGATATCAACACGAGCGTGGCAGACTGTGAGAGAGAAATTGACAATATGCCCATGCACTCAGCCCCGGGTCCAGACTCATGGAATTCAATATTTATAAAGAAATGCAAAGTGCCGGTAGCACAGGCACTCAGTATAGTGTGGAGGAAGAGCTTGGACACGGGGGAGATACCTGATGCGCTTAAAGCAGCAGACATTGCCCCTCTACACAAGGGAGGGAGCAAAGCATTGGCAAAGAATTATAGACCAGTTGCACTAACATCCCACACATTAAAAGTATTTGAGAGAGTGATCAGGAATCAGGTCATTAGTTTTATGGAGACCAATGACCTTCACAATCCAAGTCAACATGGATTTAGAGCAGGTTATCTTGAGATGATTTCGGGGCTTTAGTGTCCCCGCGGCCCGGTCCTCGACCAGGCCTCCACACCCCAGGAAGCAGCCCGTGACAGCTGACTAACACCCAGGTACCTATTTTACTGCTAGGTAACAGGGGCATAGGGTGAAAGAAACTCTGCCCATTGTTTCTCGCCGGCGCCTGGGATCGAACCCAGGACCACAGGATCACAAGTCCAGCGTGCTGTCCGCTCGGCCGACCGGCTCCCAGCTTCGTATCATCCTTTGCAGATGACACAAAAATCAGCATGAAAATTACCTCTGCTGAAAACATTGAAAAACTACAAGCAGATATTAATAGTTTTCGACTGGGCAGCAGAAAATAACATAAGGTTTAGCAGTGATAAATTCCAGGTACTCAGGTACGGTAAACATGAGGACCTGAAACATAATACAGGGTGCAAAACACAATAAAATCTTCCTATAGTAGGAAAACAGCATGTCAAGGATTTGGGAATAATGATGTCCGACGACCTAACGTTTAGGGAGCATAACCAAGCAAATATTGCGTCAGCCAGAAAAATGATAGGATGGATTACGAGAACTTTCAAATCCAGGGATCCCATCACAATGGTTGTATTCTTCAAGTCACTTGTGTTGTCCCGTCTTGAGTACTGCTCAGTACTCACTTCCCCCTTCAGAGCAGGAGAGATTGCTGAAATATAGGGAATACAGAGAACATATACGGCTCGCATAGACGTGATAAAGCACCTAAATTATTGGGATCGTCTCAAAGCTCTCCAAATGTACTCACTAGAAAGGAGACGAGAGAGATACCAAATAATATACACGTGGAAAATACTGGAGGGCCAGGTCCCAAATCTACACAGTAAAATAACAATGTACTGGAGTGAACGATATGGAAGAAAATGGAGAATAGAACCTGTGAAGAGCAGAGGTGCCATAGGCACAATCAGAGAACACTGTATAAACATCAGAGGTCCAGTGAAGAGCAGAGGTGCCATAGGCACAATCAGAGAACACTGTATAAACATCAGAGGTCCGCGGTTGTTCAACACCCTCCCAGCGAGCATAAGGAATATTGCCGGAACAACCGTGGACATCTTCAAGAGGAAACTAGATAGTTTCCTCCAAGGAGTGCCGGACCAACCGGGCTGTGGTGGGTATGTGGGCCTGCGGGCCGCTCCAAGCAACAGCCTGGTGGACCAAACTCTCACAAGTCAAGCCTGGCCTCGGGCCGGGCTTGGGGAGTAGAACAACTCCCAGAACCCCATCAACCAGGTGTCAAGCAGGAGAGTGAGGGAGGGAGGGGAGGGGGGAGGAGACGGACATAGAGAGAGTGTGAGTGTGTGAGTGTACTCACCTAATTGTGCTTGCAGGGGTTGAGCTTTGGCTCTTTGGTCCCGCCTCTCAACTGTCAATCAACTGGTGTACAGGTTCCTGAGCCTACTGGGCTCTATCATATCTACATTTAAAACTGTGTATGGAGTCAGCCTCCACCACACCACTTCCTAATGCATTCCATTTGTCAACCACTCTGACACTAAAAAAGTTCTTTCTAATAACTCTGTGGCTCATTTGGGCACTCAGTTTCCACCTGTGTCCCCTTGTGCGTGTGCCCCTTGTGTTAAATAACCTGTCTTTATCTACCCTATCAATTCCCTTGAGAATCTTGAATGTGGTGATCATGTCCCCCTAACTCTTCTGTCTTCCAGCGAAGTGAGGTTTAATTCCCGTAGTCTCTCCTCGTAGGTCATACCTCTCAGCTCGGGTACTAGTCTGGTGGCAAATCTTTGAACCTTTTCCAGTTTAGTCTTATGCTTCACTAGATATGGACTCCATGCTGGGGCTGCATACTCCAGGATTGGCCTGACATATGTGGTATACAAAGTTCTGAATGATTCTTTACACAAGTTTCTGAATGCTGTTCATATGTTGCCAAGCCTGGCATATGCCGCTGATGTTATCCTCTTGATATGTGCTGCAGGAGACAGGTCTGGCGTGATATCAACCCCCAAGTCTTTTTCTTTCTCTGACTCCTGAAGAATTTCCTCTCCCAGATGATACCTTGTATTTGGCCTCCTGCTCCCTACACCTATCATCATTATATTACATTTGGTTGGGTTAAACTCTAACAACCACTTGTTCGACCATTCCTGCAGTTTGTCTAGGTCTTCTTGAAGCCTCAAACAGTCCTCTTCTGTTTTAATCCTTCTCATAATTTTGGCATCGTCCGCAATCATTGAGAGAAATGAATCTATACCCTCTGGGAGATCATTTACATATATCAGAAACAAGATAGGACCGAGTACAGAGCCCTGTGGGACTCCACTGGTGACTTCACGCCAATCGGAGGTCTCACCCCTCACTGCTTCCTATTGCTTAGATACTCCCTCATCCACTGGAGCACCTTACCAGCTACACCTGCCTGTCTCTCCAGCTTATGTACCAGCCTCTTATGCGGTACTGTGTCAAAGGCTTTCCGACAATCCAAGAAAATGCAGTCCGCCCAGCCCTCTCTTTCTTGCTTAATCTTTGTTACCTGGTCATAGAATTCTATTAAGCCAGTCAGGCAAGATTTACCCTCCCTGAACCCATGTTCAGGGAGGGTAAATCTTGCCTGACTGGCTTAATAGAATTCTATGACCAGGTAACGTGTGTGTGTGTGTGTGTGTGTGTGTGTGTGTGTGTGTGTGTGTGTGTGTGTGTGTGTGTGTGTGTGTGTGTGTGTGTGTGTGTGTAGCCGGGTTCATGGTAGGCCTCACTGTTATCACTGTCACTATCATTACCCTTCACCATCCCGTCACCCGCAACACCTCACAGTTACCGTGCCAACAGCCTCACAGTGACACCATCCTCTCAAGTCAACCCCACCCCCCACCTGCCCCTCATGTGGGGGTGGCCTCATACGTCCCCCACACCTCACACTAGTGCAGGAGACCCGCACGTGGCCGCAGGGGACCCGCACGTGGCCGCAGGGGACCCGCACGTGGTCGTAGGGGACCCGCACGTGGCCGCAGGGGACCCGCACGTGGCCGCAGGGGACCCGCACGTGGTCGCAGGGGACCCGCACGTGGTCGTAGGGGACCCGCAGTGGCCGCAGGGGACCCGCACGTGGCCGCAGGGGCCGCAGGAGACCCGCACGTTGTCGCAGGGGACCCGCACGTGGTCGCAGGGGACCCGCACGTGGCCGCAGGGGACCCGCACGTGGCCGCAGGAGACCCGCACGTGGCCGCAGGAGACCCGCACGTGGCCATAACACTGCTCGTCCAAGTGGTTGGGCACCATTCCTTCCCTCCGTCCCATCCCAAATTTTTATCCTGACCCCTTCCCAGTGCTATATAGTCGTAGTGACTTGGTGCTTTCCCCCTGATAGTTCCCTTCCCTTCCTCATCCTATTGCATAATAATTTTAAAATAAATATTTGTATATAAGTATGTGAATATAGACTCGGTACAGTAAGTCTCACTGTGTCGTATAGACTCGGTACAGTAAGTCTCACTGTGTCGTATAGACTCGGTACAGTAAGTCTCACTGTGTCTTATAGACTCGGTACAGTAAGTCTCACTGTGTCGTATAGACTCGGTACAGTAAGTCTCACTGTGTCTTATAGACTCGGTACAGTAAGTCTCACTGTGTCTTATAGACTCGGTACAGTAAGTCTCACTGTGTCGTATAGACTCGGTACAGTAAGTCTCACTGTGTCGTATAGACTCGGTACAGTAAGTCTCACTGTGTCTTATAGACTCGGTACAGTAAGTCTCACTGTGTCGTATAGACTCGGTACAGTAAGTCTCACTGTGTCGTATAGACTCGGTACAGTAAGTCTCACTGTGTCGTATGGACTCGGTACAGTAAGTCTCACTGTGTCGTATGGACTCGGTACAGTAAGTCTCACTGTGTCGTATAGACTCGGTACAGTAAGTCTCACTGTGTCGTATAGACTCGGTACAGTAAGTCTCACTGTGTCGTATGGACTCGGTACAGTAAGTCTCACTGTGTCGTATAGACTCGGTACAGTAAGTCTCACTGTGTCGTATAGACTCGGTACAGTAAGTCTCACTGTGTCGTATAGACTCGGTACAGTAAGTCTCACTGTGTCGTATAGACTCGGTACAGTAAGTCTCACTGTGTCGTATAGACTCGGTACAGTAAGTCTCACTGTGTCGTATAGACTCGGTACAGTAAGTCTCACTGTGTCGTATAGACTCGGTACTGTAAGTCTCACTGTGTCGTATAGACTCGGTACTGTAAGTCTCACTGTGTCGTATAGACTCGGTACAGTAAGTCTCACTGTGTCGTATAGACTCGGTACAGTAAGTCTCACTGTGTCGTATAGACTCGGTACAGTAAGTCTCACTGTGTCGTATAGACTCGGTACAGTAAGTCTCACTGTGTCGTATAGACTCGGTACAGTAAGTCTCACTGTGTCGTATAGACTCGGTACAGTAAGTCTCACTGTGTCGTATAGACTCGGTACAGTAAGTCTCACTGTGTCGTATAGACTCGGCACAGTAAGTCTCACTGTGTCGTATAGACTCGGTACAGTAAGTCTCACTGTGTCGTATAGACTCGGTACAGTAAGTCTCACTGTGTCGTATAGACTCGGTACAGTAAGTCTCACTGTGTCGTATAGACTCGGTACAGTAAGTCTCACTGTGTCGTATAGACTCGGTACAGTAAGTCTCACTGTGTCGTATAGACTCGGTACAGTAAGTCTCACTGTGTCGTATAGACTCGGTACAGTAAGTCTCACTGTGTCGTATAGACTCGGTACAGTAAGTCTCACTGTGTCGTATAGACTCGGTACAGTAAGTCTCACTGTGTCGTATAGACTCGGTACAGTAAGTCTCACTGTGTCGTATAGACTCGGTACAGTAAGTCTCACTGTGTCGTATAGACTCGGTACAGTAAGTCTCACTGTGTCGTATAGACTCGGTACAGTAAGTCTCACTGTGTCGTATAGACTCGGTACAGTAAGTCTCACTGTGTCGTATAGTGAGAATTATGACGTCCAGTTCTTCGTATCAGTTATTGAGACAAATAAATGAGCAACCTGTCCTCTTAAAAATAACGTCGCTTTTGGCCGTTTGTCCGTATGACCGAATATGGACGTAATTTGAAAATAAAAAAAAATATAAATTTTGGATTTTTTTGTCAACAACAGTAAGTTAAGGGTCCTCTGATAGGTTAGGTGGGCAGGAAATTCTCATAAAGTTTCAAAACGTTACGAAAAACGTTAATGGAAAGAATCCACTTCTAACCTTACCGAGTAAGCCGGACGACTCAAACAGAAAACGGAACAGTACGTCACTTTTGTGAGTCGATTTCATTTCAAATAACGTCCAAATTTGGCCATAGCGCCGCGCATACCAGCCAAAAGTGACGTTATTTTTAAGAGGACGGGTTAAGAGGACGGGTTAAGAGGACGGGTTGTTATAACAACAATTCAAGAAAATACAGTTGTATAAACCTAGTGAGCCGGTCGGAGCGGGGGACACGTACAAAACATCACCAGGGGCCTGATGGCTGAGTGGACAGCGCTCGGGATTCATAGTCCTGAGGTTCCGGGTTGGATCCCAGGTGAAGGGGGGAAACAAATGAGCAGAGTTTCTTTCACCCTGATGCCCCCTGTTCACCTAGCAGTAAATAGGTACCTGGGAGTTAAGACTGCTTCCTGGGGGTGTGGAACAAAAAGGAGGCCTGGTCGAGGACCGGGCCGCGGGGACGCTAAGCCCCGAAATCATCTCAAGATAACCTCAACATACCACCGTCAGTCTCCCAAACACTGGAAATATCCCAACCGTTCTAATCAACATTTTTTTTATACGTTCAATTCATTTGGTAAAATTTCCCCAGAGACTTGGGAAGACAGGAGAGGGGGGAGTGCCGTGTTGGGGGGGGGGGGGGGGCGCTGATAACTTCACTCTCAGTGGACTGTCCTCCCTGGGGGAGGGGGGGGGGGGTTCGGTGATAAGGTGAACAGCTCTCCCCAGTAGTGGCTCCCACTGCACCCTTCCTGCTCCCTCCCACACCACCACCCCCCCACGTTGTGTACACACACACACACACACACACACACACACACACACACACACACACACACACACACACACACACACACACACACACACACTAATATACATATATATTCTTCTGGTGACTGCCGTTCCTATTGCTGGGTCATTCGGTCCAGCTTCTGCATTGGCCCGGGGTCTTGAAGTGGGTAGAGTGTAACTATGTATCAACTGCGATACAAAAAAAGATGAGTACATTGCAAAAATTAACCTCTTCCCCCCCCCCCCCCCCCCCCCGACCAAACAAAATTCCTGGGGGTCACGATGGACACAACAGCCGAATTAAAAACGAAAGTAAACAAACTGATCGAAATTGTCAATGCGAAAACGTCCGGACTTCACCTCTCAAAAATCACTGGAGAACACGAACTCGGCGATGTCTACGGAAACATCAAAACCCACAAACCTGGGAACCCACCGAGGTCAATCATCAGGCAGAGACCAACGCCCACGTACTAGCTGGCTAAGCGACTCAACTCGCTGTTGGCGCCCTACGAGTGCGTTTACGTGGTTGATACCTGGTTGATGGGGTTCTGGGAGTTGTTCTACTCCCCAAGCCCGGCCCGAGGCCAGGCTTGACTTGTGAGAGTTTGGTCCACCAGGCTGTTGCTTGGAGCGGCCCGCAGGCCCACATATACCTGGTTGATGGGGTTCTGGGAGTTGCTCTACTCCCCAAGCCCGGCCCGAGGCCAGGCTTGACTTGTGAGAGTTTGGTCCACCAGGCTGTTGCTTGGAGCGGCCCGCAGGCCCACATATACCTGGTTGATGGGGTTCTGGGAGTTGCTCTACTCCCCAAGCCCGGCCCGAGGCCAGGCTTGACTTGTGAGAGTTTGGTCCACCAGGCTGTTGCTTGGAGCGGCCCGCAGGCCCACATATACCTGGTTGATGGGGTTCTGGGAGTTGCTCTACTCCCCAAGCCCGGCCCGAGGCCAGGCTTGACTTGTGAGAGTTTGGTCCACCAGGCTGTTGCTTGGAGCGGCCCGCAGGCCCACATACCCACCACAGCCCGGTTGGTCTGGCACTCCTTGGAGGAATAATCTAGTTTCCTCTTGAAGATGTCCACGGTTGTTCCGGCAATATTTCTTATTTAGCTTAAGTTCGGCGAAGAAATTCGTTGACCTGTTGAGAGGATCACGGGGCGGAGGTGTAAGAGCCTCCCTGGAGGTGTAGTCACTGTTCACTAATGTGCCCGTGGACCAGACTATTGGAATGATGATGGACGGAGGGTATCGAGATCCCACTAGCACTCCTCTGGACATACCAGAGAGCATGTTAAGAAACCTGCTTGATGCTTGCACTAAAGAGGCGCCCTTCTTAAGTCCTGACGGACCAATGTATAAGTAAGTGGACGGCGTCGCCAGGGGCGCCTCGCTGGGTGTCTTGTTCACGAACTTTTACATGGGAACTATTAAGCAGAGTTCTGGTCTAGTTGGACCTAAAACCCGCCATCTACTGCAGGTATGTCGACGACATATTTGTACAAGTCCCCGATACCGAACGACTGTTGCAGTAAGGTTTCGAGCAATACTTAATTTTAAACTTCACTTCTGAGATGGAGAGTGTAAGCTGCCCTTCTTAGATGTAGCAGTCATGGAAAGGAATGGCAGCTTTCATCATACAGAATATACTAAGGAGATAAACAGAGATGTGCCTTAAGGCTGACAGCGACTGCCGAGAGAGATACAAACAGAGGGTTGTGAACGCTTATGTCGCCCGAGCTCTCACTCACAGCTCTGGGTGGAAGCAGGTAGATGAGGAGTTATGTAGAATAAGGTAGATTCTGGTCAACAATGGTTTCTCCAATGGTTATGTCGAAGACAAAATAAAAAGGAAGTTGTCGAGGTGAGGAACAAGCGACGGAACAACTAATATCACAATCCCCGTAATGTAATAAAACTGTTCTACAGAAACAACTTCTCCACGGCCAACAAAGCAGAGAGAGAGCCGTAAAAGAGATCACTGAGAGGACCGTTACCCCCAACTGACGTCAACCAAAAGATAAAACTAACAATATATTATTAGAGCAAGAAAACTGCCAACCTGCTAATGAAGAATTTTCCCGACACCAAGAAAAACCCCTTGAGAGAGACCAACGTTGTCTACGCCTTCACATGCCCACTTGGGGATTGTCAGCCCCAACGATCACAGTATATAGACAAGACAACAACGTCTCTCTCTCTAGGCGTTTAACAAACCACAAACAACAGGGCTCCATCAAGGAACATCACCACACACACAAGACGATCACCAGGGATATTTTGACGAGCAACACCGAAATAATTAATAGATACAATGACCACAGAAGATTAAACATCAGTGAAGCGCTGCACATCAAGAACTCTAGACCAGCCATCAATAACCAGCTAATACACAGTTACACTCTACCCACTTCAAGACCCCGGGCCAATGCAGAAGCTGGACCGAATGACCCAGCAACAGGAACGGCAGTCACCAGAGGAACAAACTGCTAACATATATTCTTGATTTACTACCCCATTAATTATATTCATTAAGAAACGTTCCTATATACGTGAAGAAAGCAATGCTCCTGTGGATTGTGAACGAAGGAAATCACAGATTATAAAAACGCCCCCCCCCATACACACACACACACACTCAGTGTGGAAATTGAGTGCCCAAATGAGCCATAGAGAAATTAGAAAGAATTTTTTCAGTGGCAGAGTAGTAGACAAATGGAATGCATTAGGAAGTGATGTGGTGGAGGCTGACTCCATACACAGCTTCAAGTGTAGATATGATAAGAGCCCAGTAGGCTCAGGAACCTGTACACCAGTTGATTGACAGTTGAGAGGCAGGACCAAAGAGTCAGAGCTCAACCCACGCATTCACAATTAGGTAAGTACACTCACTCACTCTCTCCAGAGTATACATCAAGTCTGTATTGGGAAATACAATGTATACAGGCCAAGCGTAAGGCATAATACAAATCCCACGAGAGACAGAACAAACTACATTACCAAAACTTAACAGAAACAGCAAACACTTCTTAATAAATGCCATAGCAAAATTTTTACTGTAGTACTGAAGACACAGTACAACTGTGAACCAGACCGAAGACCGACAACCCCAACTAAGTCTTCACAAAGTCCACACAACAGCAGACTCAGCCATTAATCCCATGGTCTCTGCTCCGAGCCCTCGGGCATAAAATTATATATTCATTAAACATAGCAAAAATACTTGTAGCGGAGGCTCTAAATATTTTATGGAGGCGACGAGACACTGGAGTTATAGAACACTCTCAGACCCAGGGTACGTCTGGGGTAGACCAGGGTACGTCCGGGGTAGACCAGGGTACGTCCGGGGTAGACCAGGGTACGTCAGGGGTAGACCCCGGGGTACGTCTGGGGTAGACCAGGGTACGTCTGGGGTAGACCAGGGTATGTCTGGGGTAGACCAGGGTACGTCTGGGGTACACCAGGGTATGTCTGGGGTAGACCAGGGTACGTCTGGGGTAGACCAGGGGTACGTTTGGGGTAGACCCAGGGTACGTCTGTAATAGACCAAGGTACGTCTGGGGTAGACCAGGGTACGTCTGGGGTAGACCAGGGTACGTCTGAGGTAGACCCAGGGTACGTCTGAGGTAGACCCAGGGTACGTCTGGGGTAGACCCAGGGTACGTCTGGGGTAGACCCAGGGTACGTCTGGGGTAGACCCAGGGTACGTCTGGGGTAGACCAGGGTACGTCTGAGGGAGACCAGGGTACGTCTGAGGTAGACCAGGGTACGTCTGGGGTAGACCCAGGGTACGTCTGGGGTAGACCAGGGTACGTCTGGGGTAGACCCAGGGTACGTCTGGGGTAGACCCAGGGTACGTCTGGGGTAGACCAGGGTACATCTGGGGTAGACCAGGGGTACATCTGAGGTAGACCCAGGGGGTACGTCTGGGGTAGACCCAGGGGGTACGTCTGGGGTAGACCAGGGTACGTCTGGGGTAGACCCAGGGTACGTCTGGGGTAGACCCAGGGTACGTCTGAGGTAGACCCAGGGGGTACGTCTGGGGTAGACCAGGGTACGTCTGGGGTAGACCCAGGGGTACGTCTGGGGTAGACCAGGGTACGTCTGAGGTAGACCAGGGTACGTCTGGGGTAGACCAGGGGTACGACTGGGGTAGACCAGGGGTACGTCTGGGGTAGAGCAGGGTACGTCTGGGGTAGACCCAGGGTACGTCTGGGGTACACCACGGTACGTCTGGGGTAGACCAGGGGTACGTCTGGGGTAGACCCAGGGGTACGTCTGGGGTAGAGCAGGGTACGTCTGGGGTAGACCCAGGGTACGTCTGGGGTAGACCAGGGTACGTCTGGGGTAGACCAGGGGTACGTCTGGGATAGACCAGGGGTACGTCTGGGGTAGAGCAGGGTACGTCTGGGGTAGACCAGGGGTACGTCTGGGGTAGACCAGGGTACGTCTGGGGTAGACCAGGGTACGTCTGGGGTAGACCAGGGTACGTCTGGGGTAGACCAGGGGTACGTCTGGGGTAGACCAGGGTACGTCTGGGGTAGACTAGGGTACGTCTGGGGTAGACTAGGGTACGTCTGGGATAGACCAGGGTACGTCTGGGGTAGACCAGGGTACGTCTGGGGGTAGACCAGGGTACGTCTGAGGTAGACCAGGGTACGTCTGAGGTAGACCAGGGTACGTCTGGGGTAGACCCAGGGTACGTCTGGGGTAGACTAGGGTACGTCTGGGATAGACCAGGGTACGCCTGGGGTAGACCAGGGTACGTCTGGGGGTAGACCAGGGTACGTCTGGGGTAGACCAGGGTACGTCTGGGGTAGACCAGGGTACGTCTGGGGGTAGACCCAGGGTACGTCTGAGGTAGACCAAGGGTACGTCTGGGGTAAACCCATTTAGACGAGTCCAAGGGGGGGGGGAGGGGGAGTACCCGCGCGAGAGTCGCTATTAAAGTAAACTTCTCAGTGAGAAGCTCTTCACAGAACTACCAATCATCGAACCCCTCGAGTCATTTGGAGTCGAGTCGCGTACCCACCTCACCGCTTGTTGAGAACTACGTCCCAGAGCATCCCAGACGCTGCCTTAATCGACTGAGCTACGACATGGTCAAAAGAATTGAAACCAGAAGTTCTACTGAAGTTACTTGGATCCTGCAGCCTCTCCGAGACACAAACCAGGGTTTTACACAACTCCCCCCATGCACTCGAGCTCTATTAATAAGCTGTTGATAGCTATAAGATATCAATAAGCTGTTGATAGCTATAAGATATCAATAAGCTGTTGATAGCTATAAGATATCAATAAGCTGTTGATAGCTATAAGATATCAATAAGCTGTTGATAGCTATAAGATATCAATAAGCTGTTGATAGCTATAAGATATCAATAAGCTGTTGATAGCTATAAGATATCAATAAGCTGTTGATAGCTATAAGATATCAATAAGCTGTTGATAGCTATAAGATATCAATAAGCTGTTGATAGCTATAAGATATCAATAAGCTGTTGATAGCTATAAGATATCAATAAGCTGTTGATAGCTATAAGATATCAATAAGCTGTTGATAGCTATAAGATATCAATAAGCTGTTGATAGCTATAAGATATCAATAAGCTGTTGATAGAGTCCTGATCCGTCCCGACCTCTTACTAGATAGCTCCAGACATGATAACAGAAGTTAATGTCTATGCGGCTACGGGACGCCAAAACGGACGAGGATATCTTCATGAGGTTATCTTGGGATGATTTCGGGGCTTAGCGTCCCCGCGGCCCGGTCCTCGACCAGGCCTCTACCCCCCAGGAAGCAGCCCGTAGCATCTGTTTAACTCCCAGGTACCTATTTACTGCTTGGTGAACAGTCGCATCACAGAGTGAAAGAAACTCTGCCCATTTGTTTTCGTCTTCGCCAGGGATCGAACACGGAACCTTAAGACTACGAATCCGAAGCGGTGTCCACTCAGCTGGCAAACCCCCCGTCAGAATGTATGGGACAAACACGTTCCTAAATAAATATAAAGTTTTGTTCAATTTTAATCAAACTTTATTGACAAGTTGTATATAAAAAGGGTTTTATCTGGCCCAAGTTTCAGCATCACAGCCTAAATAGATAAGGATAAAAAAAAACATTTTCAAAGAATGCTCAAAATGTTCGAAGATTAACATCAAACACAAGTGTCAACTGATATCACTTCTATAAACATTCTGCTATCACAAAAGCATCTGATAAAGAATTCAAGTTCTTATTTTTATCAAACTATATAATATTGTTTTTTGAAGGGGGGGGGGGGTTCGTTTATTTTTATCAAGTGATTTGGATGGAACTTACTGAACGTTACTTACTTACTTACTGAACTTACACGTTAGTGAACGCATGTCTGTCTGTAAAGGTGCCAAATGTGAAGTAAATCGGTTGATGTCAACCTCAGGCACTGATGCCAGAATCTTTGACTTCATGTTGAACAAATCCACAAGAGCCGTGACGAGGATTCGAACCTTCGTGTGAGTGTTTTGACTTCATCTTCTTCAAGTAAGTAATTTACAACTACAAACTGGATCTACTCAAATTTATTAATCAATTTACGTGAAACTTACACCTTATATGTAGATTTTTTTGCTCTACAAACTCAGATATTTTTTTCATAAGGCCATTTATCGATTTTATAAACATTTATATACATAATTATGTTGCATAATTTTTGTGGGAGTTGCGGATATTTGTATTGGTAAAATTAAACACAGGATAAAAAACCTTTATGAAAGTCTTTATTACATGTTATTGTGCTATCTGAGTGTCATAGAAATGATTTCAGTTAACATTTGTGTTTTAAGTTAATTTTTGAAAATATGGAAAATTTGTTGAAAAAAAAATAAAAAATCTGCCTTTCTATTAAGGCTGCGAAGTTGAAACTTGGACCAGTTGGAGCCACTCTCATATACAACCAGTCAATAAAGTTTGATTGAAATTGAACAACTTTTAATATTCGCATGTTAGATCCCCTTGGAGTGCACCAGGCAGGTCACTACCTGTAGAGTGCATGGGTCCCACTGTGAGTGTATCTGAAACACTCAAGTGTAATCTTTTGAGTTGAGGGATATGTTGTTATCCAGTCTTGAAGCGACCTAAGGTTAAACCCGCCAAGACTGTGACACTCTGGGTAAAGGCTGAGTGAACATGTTTGGTTTGGTTGTGATGGCAAGCACCAAATCTACACAGTAAAATAACAACGTACTGGAGTGAACGATATGGAAGAAAATGGAGAATAGAACCAGTGAAGAGCAGAGGTGCCATAGGCACAATCAGAGAACACTGTATAAACATCAGAGGTCCGCGGTTGTTCAACGTCCTCCCAGCGACTATAAGAAATATTGCCGGAACAACCGTGGACATCTTCAAGAGGGAGAGGGAGTTTCCTCCAAGGAGTGCCGGACCAACCGGGCTGTGGTGGGTATGTGGGCCTGCGGGCCGCTCCAAGCAACAGCCTGGTGGACCAAACTCTCACAAGTCAAGCCTGGCCTCGGGCCGGGCTTGGGGAGTAGAAGAACTCCCAGAACCCCATCAACCAGGTGTCAACCAAGCACCGAGTCTAGCGAGGGTGACCAGGTCAACTGGTGGTCAATATGCAGGTGACATCAAGAGACGCGCTGCTCACTTCCTCGCGAATATGAGCCATAAAACTCCCACCCTGATAGTTTACTCCCAGTGTAAGGCAATATACCCGAGCATGCCAAGCCCGCCCCCGGCCCGCCCTCGCCACCCAGCCCGCCCTCGCCACCCAGCCCGCCCTCACCACCCGGCCCGCCCCCCGCCCGCCCTCGGTCACAACCATCCGTCAATATCGCACAAACCACATCAACATCCCCCACAACAGCATCCTTTTCCTCACATTTCCCCGCCCACCGCCATCACTCGACCACTCCGCCCATTATCAATTTATCTCCTCTCCCCCGCCCACCACCCACGGCCCCGCCCACCACCCAGCGACCCCGCCCACCACCCACGCCCCCTACTTGATACCTGGTTGATGGGGTTCTGGGAGTTGTTCTACTCCCCAAGCCCGGCCCGAGGCCAGGCTTGACTTGTGAGAGTTTGGTCCACCAGGCTGTTGCTTGGAGCGGCCCGCAGGCCCACATACCCACCACAACCCGGTTGGTCCGGCACTCCTTGGAGGAAACAGTCTAGTTTCCTCTTGAAGATGTCCACGGTTGTTCCGGCAATATTTCTTATAGTCGCTGGGAGGACGTTGAACGTTGGACCTCTGATGTTTATACAGTGTTCTCTGATTGTGCCTATGGCACCTCTGCTCTTCACTGGTTCTATTCTGCATTTTCTTCCATATCGTTCACTCCAGTATGTTGTTATTTTACTGTGTAGATTTGGGACCTGGCCCTCCAGTATTTTCCACTTGTATATTATTTGGTATCTCTCTCGTCTCCTTTAGAGCGAGTACATTTGGAGAGCTTTGAGACGATCCCAATAATTTAGGTGCTTTATCGCGTCTATGCGTGCCGTATATGTTCTCTGTATTCCCTCTATTTCAGCAATCTCTCCTGCTCTGAAGGGGGAAGTGAGTACTGAGCAGTACTCAAGACGGGACAACACAAGTGACTTGAAGAGTACAACCATTGTGATGGGATCCCTGGATTTGAAAGTTCTCGTAATCCATCCTATCATTTTTCAGAGAACTTTGGTGCTCTTAACTTCACAGTCTATCCTTTTATTATTAAAATTGAATTTATTGAATAGGCCTTCTCGCTTGTTGTTTCTCTTGGGCCTACTACCGTTATTAATGTTAGTTTGCACTTCAATGAGCTTGTGGTCCGAGTACGTAGTGTCTGAGACAGTAATGTCTCTGATTAGCTCATCATTGTTCGTGAATATCAGGTCCAGCGTGTTCTCGTTCCTAGTTGGTTCTGTAATCAGCTGACTGAGCAAGAATTTGTCACAGAATCTCAGTAGTTCTCTGACCTGTAATTGGTTATTTCCAGGTTGACTTCCTGCTATAATGTTATTGTTAACTATTCTCCATTATAAACTGGGTAGATTGAAGTCTCCAAGGAAGATAATATCTGGTACTGGGTTTGCTAGGTTATCAAGGATATTCTCTATTTTGTGGATCTGTTCAGTGAATTCCTCAACTGTTGCATCTGGCGGTTTGTATATTAGAATAATAATTACATTTATATTCTCTACCTTGATTCCAAGTACCTCTACCACCTCATTGGTAGAGTTCAGGAGCTATGTCCATGCCAGCTCCTCTTTAATATACAGACCTACTCCTCCACTTGACCTAATTACTCTGTCACATCTATATAGATTACAATCTGGGATCCAGATTTCACTATCCATGTACTCTTTTGTGTGGGTTTCTGTAAGTGCACCAGATATTGAGTTTGATTCTATTATTAGGCCATTTATGAACTTCATTTCTTAATTTTTTATTTTAGGCCTTGTATGTTTGCAAATATGAATGATTTCCCATATTGCATTACACATGTGATGGGCTTTGGTAGTTCTCCCCTCTCTCCACCATAGTCAAGGGTGGGTTGTTTTGGTAGTGGTTCGTCCTGTGTTGGTCAACCCGTTCTCGCACTTTCATACAGTCAATATTGACTTATAAATAAGTGCATATGCGACATACTAATTTATTGTGAATATTTTAGTTTACCTTGAAAAAGGTTCATAGAAAACTCACGTGGAATTCCGGTCACTAAAGATTGTAAATTTTTTTGTCACTAATTGAAAATTTACATAATTTAGGGTGGAAGTATCTACACCCTAACTTGGGGGCCTCGTAGCCTGGTGGATAGCGCGCAGGACTCGTAATTCTGTGGCGCGGGTTCGATTCCCGCACGAGGCAGAAACAAATGGGCAAAGTTCTTTCACCCTAAATGCCCCTGTTACCTAGCAGTAAATAAGTACCTGGGAGTTAGTCAGCTGTCACGGGCTGCTTCCTGGGGGTGGAGGCCTGGTCGAGGACCGGGCCGCGGGGACACTAAAGCCCCGAAATCATCTCAAGATAACCTCAAGATAACCCAGTTCCAGAACGGCATGCACCCCTCGCCTAACATGTTCCTGCGTTTTCGAGGATGCCAAAAAGTAGTTTGCACCTAATTTCCCATATCTGCATATTCCTTGTGCATAGAATTTGCAAATATTCTAAGTTTTAATTTTTTCATGATATTTATACTTTTGCCTGTCTTGGCCGCCTCTTCAATAGAGCCATCTCCGTTTTTCGCCCCAATTCCTTTGTTTATGCACTCTATCCCACTGTTGCTCTCATTGACTATTGCCTGGCTCTGCAATATTGCTGTTTTGTACCACCATCTTGAGGTTATCTTGAGATGATTTCGGGGCTTTAGTGTCCCCGCGGCCCGGTCCTCGACCAGGCCTCCACTCCCAGGAAGCAGCCCGTGACAGCTGACTAACTCCCAGGTACCTATTTACTGCTAGGTAACAGGGGCATTTAGGGTGAAAGAAACTTTGCCCATTTGTTTCTGCCTCGTGCGGGAATCGAACCCGCGCCACAGAATTAAGAGTCCTGCGCTCTATCCACCAGGCAACGAGGCCCCTGCCCTCTCCCTCCACACTACTGCTGCGGTTCTCTAAACTACCTGTTCCTGAGTTTTGGTCGATATCCAGTGTTGCTTCACAGTCCGAATATATCACTGGCAGCTTTTCTGTGAATGTTAACCAGTGTGCCTCGGGTATGACATTCATCAGTTATGGTGGCCCATATTAACTTGTCATTGTTGCAAATCCAGTATATTTCTTGGCTGTTTGTGCATGCTGTAGATAATTCTGCACTTTGTGAAATGTTGCGTAACAGACGCAACACTTGACGCCTGCAGTACGTCTTCCACATGGTACATAACACTTGCCACACACCTCCATTGTCTTATGTATTGTATTTGTGCTTCTGTAACAAACTAGGTTTGTTGTAAGAATTATCCAGAATGTTTTATCTACAAGGGAGAATATGAAGCTGGACCCACACGTGGGTTGACCCGGGACCTGACCCCAGGGAATTTGCAGTGAAAATAACTGACGCCTTTGTTCACAAGTTTCGTATAATGAATCATTCTATAGTATTCACTTATTTACAGAAATTAGCCTTTATTCATTTTGTATTCGAATTGTATTGTATAGTATTACTGTTTATAATATCAAGAGTATTCTAAATTATTAGGATTTTGAGTTAAGTCACCATCAGTGACGTCACGAACCAGGACTAGAATGCAGCACGGAGTGACCTGGCGGTCATAGGTCAACAGTTTCCACATTCAGTAATTCTCAAAGGTCAAATAACCAGTTTGTGATCGGGAATAGCTCTTCCTTAAGATGCTTGTGTAATTTAACTTCAGTTAAAATAATTCAACCAATCTGGATCATTCCGTGCAAACAGAGGTTAATTGTTAAACTTAAGCCTTGCAAGTAACTTAACGATGCGGAACAATACTCTGCTCTAGGCTCCTGGGTAGAGGAGCATCAGATTGAGGAGAAAGAGTGTGGTTTGAGGAGCAGCTCGGGCAGGTGGCCTTCCCATCATCGGCCTCCCGACAACACGAACATCTAGCTGGTCGCCCACGGTAGAGTTGCTTTACAAGTAATTGTAGGGAATAGGTCACTCATTGCCAATCTGGTCAATTAGGGAGTGTTAAAGTCAGGGAATACCATTTCTTAGATTTTGTTTTAGTTTTGAATAAATTAATTAGTTATTAATTTCCATTTTCATTATTTCCATGTGTGTGTTATATTAATGTGAATTTGTCCTTGTCACGTGGTCCCCACGAGGCAGAGTTGAATTGGGCGCCGATTAAAACACCGAGTCATAATTCAGTATTCCCATTGATTTTAATTCCACACTTAAGATCCAAGGTTATATGTACTAGTGGGGATCAAGCCC
Source organism: Procambarus clarkii (assembly GCF_020424385.1). Lineage (NCBI taxonomy): Eukaryota > Metazoa > Arthropoda > Malacostraca > Decapoda > Cambaridae > Procambarus > Procambarus clarkii. The sequence continues at coordinate 10,880,470 of NC_059644.1, forward strand.
CAGGTTATTTTATTAGCATGATCGATCCAGACCTCGATCGTTGCTTAGTGTTTTGTTGGTCTGGTGGTGGCGGCGGAAAGGGACCCTAGGGTTTTGCTAGAAGCCTAGTCCACGTCATACGGGTTGTAGAATCTCAAGTTGGTAAATCGTCTTGAGACCACGTGGCGTGGGGTCGGCTCAAGTGAAAGTTTTGGGGTCCCTTGGTAGCGAACAAAAGTAAGGATACGGGTAGAGGGAGAGTAAAAGGGGGTAAAAGATCATTCGAGAACCCCTCCCCGTGTTACACTTCACTGTATGTATATCTTGTTGTCTTTAGTCATTTTCCGCCCACCACCCACGGCCCCGCCCACCACCCACGACCCGCCCACCACCCACGACCCCGTCCACCACCCGCCCACCACCCACGACCCGTCCACCACCCACGACCCCGCCCACCACCCAGGCAGCAGGCGTGGCAGTGTGCAACACTTCCTGGTGAAGTCAATAATTGCAAGTGTTGGCGCCAGGGGTATAATGTTGGCGCCAGGGGTATAATGTGCTCAGTTAGTGGGGATAATGACACCACTTTATCCTGCACGCGGGGCACCTAATGTGTCTCGCTGTGTTGTGTTTGATGTGTGGAGCGGCCAGGTGTGTCCCCCCCCCCCACACTCACCACACCTGTCTGGTATCACTGTATGGGTGTATACTCACCTAGTTGTGCTTGCGGGGGTTGGGCTCTGGCTCTTTGGTCCCGCCTCTCAACCGTCAATCAACAGGTGTACAGGTTCCTGAGCCTACTGGGCTCTATCATATCTACATTTGAAACTGTGTATGGAGTCAGCCTCCACCACATCACTGCCTAATGCATTCCATCTGTTAACTACTCTGACACTGAAAAAAGGTCTTTCTAACGTCCCTGTGGCTCATGTGGGTACTCAGTTTCCACCTGTGTCCCCTTGTTCGTGTCCCACCTCCGTGTTGAATTGTTGATTTGTATCTACCCTGTCAATTCTTCTGAGTTTTGTATGTAGTGATTATGGGCCAGATTCCCGAAGCAGTTACGCAAGCACTTACGAACCTGTACATCTTTCCTCAATCTTTGACGGCTTTGGTTACATTTATTAAACAGTTTACAAGCATGAAAACTTGCCAATCAACTGTCGTTATTGTTATAAACAGCCTCCTGGTGCTTCGGAGCTCATTAACTGTTTAATAAGTGTAAACAAAGCCGCCAAAGATTGAGAAAAGATGTACAGCTTCATAAGTGCTTGCGTAACTGCTTCGTGAATCTGGCCCCTGGTTTTAAGTGACTGGAAACAATCGCTTCACCATATTTCCTGTTGCTCAATGACAGATTTGATTGACATGTTAGTAGTCTTGAGCTACGTGTGGCGGAGTGGTCTTCACGCTGCACTTGTTTGTACAGGATAACTCGTGGTGATGGTAGTGGTACAAGGAAAGTGTTCGGGGTACACAGTAGTGGTACAAGGACAGTGTTCGGGGTACACAGGATTGGTACAAGGACAGTGTTCGGGGTACACAGTAGTGGTACAAGGAAAGTGTCCGGGGTACAACAAGTAGTGGTACAAGGACAGTGTTCGGGGTACACAGTAGTAGTACAAGGACAGTGTTCGGGGTACACAGTAGTGGTACAAGGACAGTGTTCGGGGTACACAGTAGTGGTACAAGGACAGTGTTCGGGGTACACAGTAGTGGTACAAGGACAGTGTTCGGGGTACACAGTAGTGGTACAAGGACAGTGTTCGGGGTACACAGTAGTGGTACAAGGACAGTGTTCGGGGTACACAGTAGTGGTACAAGGACAGTGTCCGGGGTACACAGTAGTGGTACAAGGACAGTGTTCGGGGTACACAGTAGTGGTACACAGGACAGTGTTCGGGGTACACAGTAGTAGTAGTGATACAAGGACAGTGTCCGGGGTACACAGTAGTGGTACAAGGACAGTGTTCGGGGTACACAGTAGTGGTACAAGGACCAGTGTTCGGGGTACACAGTAGTGGTACAAGGACAGTGTTCGGGGTACACAGTAGTGGTACAAGGACAGTGTTCGGGGTACACAGTAGTGGTACAAGGACAGTGTTCGGGGTACACAGTAGTGGTACAAGGACAGTGTTCGGGGTACACAGTAGTGGTACAAGGACAGTGGTCGGGGTACACAGTAGTGGTACAAGGACAGTGTCCGGGGTACACAGTAGTGGTACAAGGACAGTGTTCGGGGTACACAGTAGTGGTACAAGGACAGGTGTGTTTGGGGTACACAGTAGTGGTACAAGGACAGTGTCCGGGGTACACAGTAGTGGTACAAGGACAGTGTCCGGGGTACACAGTAGTGGTACAAGGACAGTGTTCGGGGTACACAGTAGTGGTACCAAGGACAGTGTTCGGGGTACACAGTAGTGGTACAAGGACAGTGTTCGGGGTAACACAGTAGTGGTACAAGGACAGTGTTCCGGGGGGTACACCAGTAGTGGTACAAGGACAGTGTCAGCAGCGCGGGTACACAGTAGTGGTACAAGGACAGTGTTCGGGGTACACAGTAGTGGTACAAGGACAGTGTCCGGGGTACACAGTAGTGGTACAAGGACAGTGTCCGGGGTACACAGTAGTGGTACAAGGACAGTGTCCGGGGTACACAGTAGTGGTACAAGGACAGTGTCCGGGGTAAACAGTAGTGGTACCAAGGACAGTGTCCGGGGTACACAGTAGTGGTACAAGGACAGTGTTCGGGGTACACAGTAGTGGTACAAGGACAGTGTTCGGGGTACACAGTAGTGGTACAAGGACAGTGTTCGGGGTACACAGTAGTGGTACAAGGACAGTGTTCGGGGTACACAGTAGGGTTACAAGGACAGTGTTCGGGGGTACACAGTAGTGGTACAAGGACAGTGTTCGGGGTACACAGTAGTGGTACAAGGACAGTGTCCGGGGTACACAGTAGTAGTGGTACAAGGACAGTGTTCGGGGTACACAGTAGTGGTACAAGGACAGTGTCCGGGGTACACAGTAGTGGTACAAGGACAGTGTTCGGGGTACACAGTAGTGGTACAAGGACAGTGTCCGGGGTACACAGTAGTGGTACAAGGACAGTGTTCGGGGTACACAGTAGTGGTACAAGGACAGTGTCCGGGGTACAACAGTAGTGGTAAAAGAGACAGTGTCCGGGGTACACAGTAGTGGTACAAGGACAGTGTTCGGGGGGGGTACACAGTAGTGGTACAAGGACAGTGTCCGGGGTACACAGTAGTGGTACAAAGGCAGTGACAGTCCGGGGGTACACAGTAGTGGTACAAGGACAGTGTCCGGGTGGTACACAGTAGTGGTACAAGGACAGTGTTCGGGGTACAGTTTGGTTTAACATATCTCTGCGTTATGTTTCGTTAGGAAATATATTTCACTATAGTAGTACTTGGATGTACCTGGATGAGGTTCGGAGAGTTTTTCTCCCCCAAGGCCGTCCCAGGAGTTGTTATTCCTTTGGACCTCAGTTCATGGCCTATCATGTCATGGTCATGTTTATCAGTCCTTGTGGGCCCACCCTGGCCGGGGCCGTGTGGGCCCACCCTGGCCGGGCCCGTGTGGGCCCACCCTGGCCGGGCACGTGTGGGCCCACCCTGGCCGGGCCCGTGTGGGCCCACCCTGGCCGGGCCCGTGTGGGCCACCCTGGCCGGGGCCGTGTGGGCCCACCTTGGCCACCTCAGAGGGTGTGTGTGTCAGCCCTGCTGGATACCTGGTTGATGGGGTTCTGGGAGTTCTTCTATTCCCCGAGCCCGACCCGAGGCCAGGCTTGACTTGTGAGAGTTTGGTCCACTAGGCTGTTGCTTGGAGCGGCCCGCAGGCCCACATACCCACCACAGCCCGGTTGGTCCGGCACTCCTTGGAGGAAACAATCTAGTTTTCTCTTGAAGATGTCTACGGTTGTTCCGGCAATATTTCTTATCCTCGCTGGGAGGACGTTGAACAACCGCGGACCTCTGATGTTTATACAGTGCTCTCTGATTGTGCCTATGGCACCTCTGCTCTTCACTGGTTCAATCTTGCATTTTCTTCCATATCGTTCACTCCAGTACGTTGTTATTTTACTGTGTAGATTTGGGACCTGACCCTCCAGTATTTTCCACGTGTATATTATTTGATATCTCTCTCGTCTCCTTTCTAGTGAGTACATTTGGAGAGCTTTGAGACGATCCCAATAATTTAGGTGCTTTATCTCGTCTATGCGTGCCGTATATGTTCTCTGTATTCCCTCTATTTCAGCAATCTCTCCTGCTCTGAAGGGGGAAGTGAGTACTGAGCAGTACTCAAGACGGGACAACACAAGTGACTTGAAGAGTACAACCATTGTGATGGGATCCCTGGATTTGAAAGTTCTCGTAATCCATCCTATCATTTTTCTGGCTGTCACAATACTTGCTTGGTTATGCTCCTTAAACGTTAGGTCGTCGGACATCATTATTCCCAAATCCTTTACATGTTGCTTTCCTACTATGGGCAAATCTGATTGTGTTTTGTACCCTGTATTATGTTTCAGGTCCTCATTTTTACCGTACCTGAGTACCTGGAATTTATCACTGTTAAACATCATGTTATTTTTTGCTGCCCAGTCGAATTTTTTTTTGAAATATCTGCTTGAAGTTTTTCAATGTTTTCCGCAGAGGTAATTTTCATGCTGATTTTTGTGTCATCTGCAAAGGATGACACGAAGCTGTGACTTGTATTTTAGTTTATATCTGATATGAGAATAAGGAACAGCAGTGGTGCAAGGACTGTACCCTGAGGTACAGAGCTTTTAACTCCGCTTGGACTCTATTTTATATGGTTGACTGTTACTCTTTGTGTTCTGTTCGACACAAAACTGAGTATCCAGCGTCCTACTTTACCAGTTATTCCCATTAACCTCATTTTGTGTGCTATCACGCCATGGTCACATTTATCGAATGCCTTTGCGAAGTCCGTGTATATCACTTCATCATTCTGTTTTTTCCGCTAATGCCTCTGTGATTTTGTCGTAATGGTCAAGTAGCTGTGAGAGGCATGATCTTCCTGCTCTAAATCCATTTTAGCCTGGATTGTGAAGGTCATTGGTCTCCATGAAACTAGTGACCTGACTCTTAATCACTCTCTCAAATACTTTTAATGTGTGGGACGTTAGTGCAACTGGTCTATAATTCTTTGCCAATGCTTTGCTCCCTCCCTTGTGTAGAGGGGCTATGTCTGCTACTTTAAGTGCATCTGGTATCTCCCCCGTGTCCAAGCT
>NC_059644.1:10885826-10975826 GCF_020424385.1 Procambarus clarkii
ATTTTCTGTCCTCATGGACAGGGTGAGAGATCTATTAAAAAAATATAATTCATTGATATATTGAAGAATCAAGCACAAGTGATTGTAGTGCTTTTACACATGCTAATTAACTTACAAACCTACACAGAATTACGTCCGTCCTACATAAACAGTGTTTCAGGTGTCTTTTTACAGTGTCATTAATGTGCGTTCACAAAGGTGAAGTGCAATTGTGACCAGCTTCCACACACCCTGTATACAAATACTCACATATATACATATATACACGACAGGATTAAGGCGTCCTGTAGATACCAGTTGCGTTGCTCCTGGCAGTACGGGTTCGAGTCACTTCTGGGGTGTGAGTTTTCAGTCGCATATAATCCTGGGGACCATTCAGGCTTGTTCACACATATATACATATATACATATATACCTAGACATATCCACATGTACATATACCTATGTCAATCCTACTTTGACGGTAAAATAGCTTCTACAGACACTAGTGTGATATTAATCACGTAATGGTTATCTTGAGATGATTTCGGGGCTTTTTTTAGTGTCCCCGCGGCCCGGTCCTCGACCAGGCCTCCACCCCCAGGAAGCAGCCCGTGACAGCTGACTAACTCCCAGGTACCTATTTACTGCTAGGTAACAGGGGCATTCAGGGTGAAAGAAACTTTGCCCATTTGTTTCTGCCTCGTGCGGGAATCGAACCCGCGCCACAGAATTACGAGTCCTGCGCGCTATCCACCAGGCTACGAGGCCCCAATGGTGTTGACAACCATTCAATGGTGTTGACACCCAGACAGGTGCCTCACCCGCCTCTCCGCGGCCTCTCACCACCTTGACGTCCTCTAGCACGTCTCTGAAGAACAGCGCGCGCTCTTCTCAAAGGACCAGCTATTAAGTGCTTCTTAAAACTCTGAAACTTTAGAAATTACATTTGCGAGATATTGGGTGAATGAGGCAAGTTGAGCTGGCTTGTCATTGGTGGCCTGGGGGCCCTGGGCGGGCGGCGTCTGGTTGATACCTGGTTGATGGGGTTCTGGGAGTTCTTCTACTCCCCAAGCCCGGCCTGGTTGACACCTGGTTGATGGGGTTCTGGGAGTTCTTCTACTCCCCAAGCCCGGCCTGGTTGATACCTGGTTGACACCTGGTTGATGGGGTTCTGGGAGTTGTTCTACTCCCCAAGCCCGGCCTGATTGATACCTGGTTGACGGGGTTCTGGGAGTTCTTCTACTCCCCAAGCCCGGCCTGATTGATACCTGGTTGATGGGGTTCTGGGAGTTCTTCTACTCCCCAAGCCTGGCCTGGTTGATACCTGGTTGACACCTGGTTGATGGGGTTCTGGGAGTTCTTCTACTCCCCAAGCCCGGCCTGGTTGATACCTGGTTGACACCTGGTTGATGGGGTTCTGGGAGTTGTTCTACTCCCCAAGCCCGGCCTGATTGACACCTGGTTGATGGGGTTCTGTGAGTTCTTCTACTCCCCAAGCCCAGCCCGAGGCCAGGCTTGACTTGTGAGAGTTTGGTCCACCAGGCTGTTGCTTGGAGCGGCCCGCAGGCCCACATACCCACCACAGCCCGGTTGGTCCGGCACTCCTTGGAGGAAACAATCTAGTTTCCTCTTGAAGATGTCCACGGTTGTTCCGGCAATATTTCTTATGCTCGCTGGGAGGACGTTGAACAACCGCGGACCTCTGATGTTTATACAGTGTTCTATGAAACACACAGTCCATGGAGGACAGAAGAAAATGTATATATGCTGATTAGCATTGTAAATGTCTGGCCACGTCTGTGGTAGCAAATAATAATAAAAAACTATGTATGTCAGACCAATACTGGAATATGCGGCGCCAGCGTGGAGTCCACATCTAATCAACCACAAAACGAAGTTAGAAACGGTTCAGATGTATGCCACTAGGCTAGTCCCCGAGCTGAGGGGTATGAGCCACAGGGACATTAGAAAGAACTTTTTCAGTGTCAGAGTAGTTAACAGGTGGAATGCATTAGGCAGTGATGTGGTGGAGGCTGACTCCATACACAGTTCCAAATGTAGATATGATAGAGCCCAGTAGGCTCAGGAACCTGTACACCAGTTGATTGACAGTTGAGCGGCGGGACCAAAGAGCCAGAGCTCAACCCCCGCAAGCACAACTAGCCGAGTACACAGAGTGCACGTACAGGAGATAGTGGAGGGATCAGTCTCCCGAGTGCACAGCTCTGCCCAAGAGCCCCTCACAGTATCGCCCATAAGAGCGTGAAGAATAAGGTTTTCTTTTGAGGGCAGAGATTTATTAGGTCTTGGGTGTGCCCGCCGACTCTCAGCGCCCGGCTTTTAAAGGCCCCACTAAATTTTGTGGCACGACACCTGCTTCTCGCATAACGGCTAAAAGGCTCGGGTATCCGGCAGTTTTATTGTCTCCGGCCACAGTTCTCCTGCAGTCACGGTAGCCGGCTGTATAGTGGCGCCTCTTACACGCTGGTGGCTGTATAGTGGCGCCTCTTACACGCTGGTGGCTGTATAGTGGCGCCTCTTACACGCTGGTGGCTGTATAGTGGCGCCTCTTACACGCTGGTGGCTGTATAGTGGCGCCTCTTACACGCTGGTGGCTGTATAGTGGCGCCTCTTACACGCTGGTGGCTGTATAGTGGCGCCTCTTACACGCTGGTGGCTGTATAGTGGCGCCTCTTACACGCTGGTGACTGTATAGTGGCGCCTCTTACACGCTGGTGGCTGTATAGTGGCGCCACTTACACGCTGGTGGCTGTATAGTGGCGCCTCTTACACGCTGGTGGCTGTATAGTGGCGCCTCTTACACGCTGGTGGCTGTATAGTGGCGGCTCTTACACGCTGGTGGCTGTATAGTGGCGCCTCTTACACGCTGGTGGCTGTATAGTGGCGCCACTTACACGCTGGTGGCTGTATAGTGGCGCCTCTTACACGCTGGTGGCTGTATAGTGGCGCCTCTTACACGCTGGTGGCTGTATAGTGGCGCCACTTACACGCTGGTGGCTGTATAGTGGCGCCTCTTACACGCTGGTGGCTGTATAGTGGCGCCTCTTACACGCTGGTGGCTGTATAGTGGCGCCTCTTACACGCTGGTGGCTGTATAGTGGCGCCTCTTACACGCTGGTGGCTGTATAGTGGCGCCTCTTACACGCTGGTGGCTGTATAGTGGCGCCTCTTACACGCTGGTGGCTGTATAGTGGCGCCTCTTACACGCTGGTGACTGTATAGTGGCGCCTCTTACATGCTGGTGACTGTATAGTGGCGCCTCTTACAGGCTGGTGGCTGTATAGTGGCGCCACTTACACGCTGGTGGCTGTATAGTGGCGCCTCTTACCCGCTGGTGACTGTATAGTGGCGCCTCTTACACGCTGGTGGCTGTATAGTGGCGCCTCTTACCCGCTGGTGGCTGTATAGTGGCGCCTCTTACACGCTGGTGGCTGTATAGTGGCGCCTCTTACACGCTGGTGGCTGTACAGTGGCGCCTCTTACACGCTGGTGGCTGTATAGTGGCGCCTCTTACACGCTGGTGGCTGTATAGTGGCGCCTCTTACCCGCTGGTGACTGTATAGTGGCGCCTCTTACACGCTGGTGGCTGTATAGTGGCGCCTCTTACACGCTGGTGGCTGTATAGTGGCGCCTCTTACACGCTGGTGACTGTATAGTGGCGCCTCTTACCGCGCTGTATAGTGGCGCCTCTTACACGCTGGTGACTGTATAGTGGCGCCTCTTACACGCTGGTGGCTGTATAGTGGCGCATCTTACACGCTGGTGACTGTATAGTGGCGCCACTTACACGCTGGTGACTGTATAGTGGCGCCTCTTACACGCTGGTGGCTGTATAGTGGCGCCTCTTACACGCTGGTGGCTGTATAGTGGCGCATCTTACACGCTGGTGACTGTATAGTGGCGCCACTTACACGCTGGTGGCTGTATAGTGGCGCATCTTACACGCTGGTGACTGTATAGTGGCGCCTCTTACACGCTGGTGGCTGTATAGTGGCGCCTCTTACACGCTGGTGGCTGTATAGTGGCGCCTCTTACACGCTGGTGGCTGTATAGTGGCGCCTCTTACACGCTGGTGGCTGTATAGTGGCGCCTCTTACACGCTGGTGACTGTATAGTGGCGCCTCTTACACGCTGGTGGCTGTATAGTGGCGCCTCTTACACGCTGGTGGCTGTATAGTGGCGCCTCTTACACGCTGGTGGCTGTATAGTGGCGCCACTTACACGCTGGTGGCTGTATAGTGGCGCCTCTTACACGCTGGTGGCTGTATAGTGGCGCCACTTACACGCTGGTGGCTGTATAGTGGCGCCTCTACACGCTACTGGTGGCTGTATAGTGGCGCCTCTTACACGCTGGTGGCTGTATAGTGGCGCCTCTTACACGCTGGTGGCTGTATAGTGGCGCCTCTTACACGCTGGTGGCTGTATAGTGGCGCCTCTTACACGCTGGTGGCTGTATAGTGGCGCCTCTTACACTGTATAGTGGCGCCTCTTACACGCTGGTGGCTGTATAGTGGCGCCTCTTACACGCTGGTGACTGTATAGTGGCGCCCTCTTACACTTACACGCTGGTGACTGCGCCACTGTATATAGTGGCGCCTCTTACACGCTGGTGGCTGTATAGTGGCGCCTCTTACACGCTGGTGGCTGTATAGTGGCGCATCTTACACGCTGGTGGCTGTATAGTGGCGCCACTTACACGCTGGTGGCTGTATAGTGGCGCATCTTACACGCTGGTGACTGTATAGTGGCGCCTTACACGCTGGTGGCTGTATAGTGGCGCCTCTTACACGCTGGTGGCTGTATAGTGGCGCCTCTTACACGCTGGTGGCTGTATAGTGGCGCCTCTTACACGCTGGTGGCTGTATAGTGGCGCCTCTTACACGCTGGTGGACTGTATAGTGGCGCCTCTTACACGCTGGTGGCTGTATAGTGGCGCCACTTACACGCTGGGGCTGTATAGTGGCGCCACTTACACGCTGGTGGCTGTATAGTGGCGCCACTTACACGCTGGTGGCTGTATAGTGGCGCCTCTTACACGCTGGTGGCTGTATAGTGGCGCCTCTTACACGCTGGTGACTGTATAGTGGCGCCTCTTACACGCTGGTGGCTGTATAGTGGCGCCTCTTACACGCTGGTGGCTGTATAGTGGCGCCTCTTACACGCTGGTGGCTGTATAGTGGCGCCTTCTTACATGCTGGTGACTGTATCGTGGCGCCTCTTACACGCTGGTGGCTGTATAGTGGCGCCTCTTACACGCTGGTGGCTGTATAGTGGCGCCTCTTACACGCTGGTGGCTGTATAGTGGCGCCTCTTACACGCTGGTGGCTGTATAGTGGCGCCTCTTACACGCTGGTGGCTGTATAGTGGCGCCTCTTACATGCTGGTGACTGTATCGTGGCGCCTCTTACATGCTGGTGACTGTATCGTGGCGCCTCTTACATGCTGGTGGCTGTATAGTGGCGCCTCTTACATGCTGGTGGCTGTATCGTGGCGGCTCTTACACGCTGGTGAATGTTATTGGTGCTGGCGACCACCACACTCCTCTTTGTCTGGCTCAGTGTACCCGCACGCCACTGTGTCTGGCTCAGTGTACCCGCACGCCACTGTGTCTGGCTCAGTGTACCCGCACCCCACTGTGTCTGGCTCAGTGTACCCGCACCCCACTGTGTCTGGCTCAGTGTACCCGCACCCCACTGTGTCTGGCTCAGTGTACCCGCACCCCACTCTGTCTGGCTCAGTGTACCCGCACCCCACTCTGTCTGGCTCAGTGTACCCGCACCCCACTCTGTCTGGCTCAGTGTACCCGCACCCCACTCTGTCTGGCTCAGTGTACCCGCACCCCACTCTGTCTGGCTCAGTGTACCCGCACCGCACTCTGTCCGGCTTAGTGTACCCGCACCCCACTCTGGCTCAGTGTACCCGCACCCTACTCTGTCTGGCTCAGTGTACCCGCACCCCACTCTGTCTGGCTCAGTGTACCCGCACCCCACTCTGTCTGGCTCAGTGTACCCGCACCCCACTGTGTCTGGCTCAGTGTACCCGCACGCCACTGTGTCTGGCTCAGTGTACTAGCACGCCACTGTGTCTGGCTCAGTGTACCCGCACTGTGTCTGGCTCAGTGTACCCGCACGCCACTGTGTCTGGCTCAGTGTACCCGCACGCCACTGTGTCTGGCTCAGTGTACCCGCACGCCACTGTGTCTGGCTCAGTGTACCCGCACGCCACTGTGTCTGGCTCAGTGTACCCGCACGCCACTGTGTCTGGCTCAGTGTACCCGCACCCCACTGTGTCTGGCTCAGTGTACAAGCACGCCACTGTGTCTGGCTCAGTGTACCCGCACGCCACTGTCTGGCTCAGTGTACCCGCACGCCACTGTGTCTGGCTCAGTGTACCCGCACCCCACTGTGTCTGGCTCAGTGTACCCGCCCGCCACTGTGTCTGGCTCAGTGTACCCGCACGCCACTGTGTCTGGCTCAGTGTACCCGCACGCCACTGTCTGGCTCAGTGTACCCGCACGCCACTGTGTCTGGCTCAGTGTACCCGCACCCCCAGTGTCTCTGGCTCAGTGTACCTACACCCCACTGTGCCTACAAGCCAGTGTACCTGCATACCATTCTGCCAGTATTCCCACTAACCTACATACTCAGTGTACTGGCTACAGAGGCTGGCTACTACAGTGCCAGCCTCTGTACTACTACAGTGCCAGCCTCTGTACTACTACAGTGCCAGCCTCTGTACTTATATGCACCTGGTTGATGGGGTTCTGGGAGTTCTTCTGCTCCACAAGCCCGGCCCGAGGCCAGGCTTGACTTGTGAGAGTTTGGTCCACCAGGCTGTTGCTTGGAGCGGCCCGCAGGCCCACATACCCACCACAGCCCGGTTGGTCCGGCACTCCTTGGAGGAAACAATCTAGTTTCCTCTTGAAGATGTCCACGGTTGTTCCGGCAATATTTCTTATGCTCGCTGGGAGGACGTTGAACAACCGTGGACCTCTGATGTTTATACAGTGTTCTCTGATTGTGCCTATGGCACCTCTGCTCTTCACTGGTTCTATTCTGCATTTTCTTCCATATCGTTCACTCCAGTACGTTGTTATTTTACTGTGTAGATTTGGGACCTGGCCCTTCATTAGTTTCCAGGTGTATATTATTTGGTATGTCTCTCGTCTCCTTTCTAGTGAGTACATTTGGAGAGCTTTGAGACGATCCCAATAATTTAGGTGCTTTATCGCGTCTATGCGTGCCGTATATGTTCTCTGTATTCCCTCTATTTCAGCAATCTCTCCTGCTCTGAAGGGGAAAGTGAGTACTGAGCAGTACTCGAGACGGGACAACACAAGTGACTTGAAGAGTACAACCATTGTGATGGGATCCCTGGATTTGAAAGTTCTCGTAATCCATCCAATCATTTTTCTGGCTGACGCAGTATTTGCTTGGTTATGCTCCCTAAACATTCAACCCGTTCTCGCAAATTCGTAAAGTCAATATTGACTTATTAACTACGTGCATAGGTGATATACTAAACATAATAGATACCCTTAAAAAGATTCATAGAAAACACCGACCTTACCTAACCTTTTTAGTATGTTAAGTTAAGCATCTTATTGCTTCGTAATTACAATTATTACTTAACCTATTATAGGTATAGGTTAAATAATAATTACTTTACAATTATTACTTGACCTATACCTATAATAGGTTAAGTAATTATTATTTAACCTATACCTATAATAGGTTAAGTAATAATTGTAATTACGAAGCAATAAGATGCTTAACTTAACATACTAAAAAGGTTAGGTAAGGTCGGTGTTTTCTATGAAGCTTTTCAAGGTAAATTAGTATGTTTAGTATGTCACATATGCACGTATTTAATAAGTCAATATTAACTATACGAAAGTGCGAGAACGAGTTGTACATGTAGCGCAAGTGACGTGGTCACACTTGGTACAGATAAAGAGTGCGAGCCCGCGTCATGCGCGAGAGCGTGCCGCAGGGCTCTCACACAATATAATGGAAGGCGGAACTAGAAGACTCATCACCACAGACGCCACAATAGTGTCAATTGTGCACCAGAGTCAAGATGGAGCCACCCAACAATGCCAGCAACAGGAAGTGAGGCAATGTGCGGCGCTCACACAACCAACATTACTCAGTGTTGTGAGACACTGCTCACACACGGACCCTTAGACTTGTCGAAGAGAAGGGAGAGCTCTTCCACAAGCTCTTCTGTTGCTCGGTGCACACAGGTGACGGAACCAGTGTAGTCGATGGCAACACCCTGACACCCTCACTATACCTCCAGCCAACACTGACACCCTCACTATACCTCCAGCCAACACCCTCACTATACCTCCAGCCAACACCCTCACTATACCTCCAGCCAACACCCTCACTATACCTCCAGCCAACACCCTCACTATACCTCCAGCCAACACCCTCACTATACCTCCAGCCAACACCCTCACTATACCTCCAGCCAACACCCTCACTATACCTCCAGCCAACACCCTCACTATACCTCCAGCCAACACCCTCACTATACCTCCAGCCAACACCCTCACTATACCTCCAGCCAACACCCTCACTATACCTCCAGCCAACACCCTCACTATACCTCCAGCCAACACCCTCACTATACCTCCAGCCAACACCCTCACTATACCTCCAGCCAACACCCTCTTTATACCTCCAGCCAACACTGACACCCTCACTATACCTCCAGCCAACACCGACACCCTCACTATACCTCCAGCCAACACTGACACCCTCACTATACCTCCAGCCAACACTGACACCCTCACTATACCTCCAGCCAACACTGACACCCTCACTATACCTCCAGCCAACACCCTCTTTATACCTCCAGCCAACACCCACACTATACCTCCAGCCAACACTGACACCCTCACTATACCTCCAGCCAACACCCTCTTTATACCTCCAGCCAACACTGACACCCTCACTATACCTCCAGCCAACACCCTCTTTATACCTCCAGCCAACACCCTCACTATACCTCCAGCCAACACCCTCACTATACCTCCAGCCAACACCCTCTTTATACCTCCAGCCAACACTGACACCCTCACTATACCTCCAGCCAACACCCTCTTTATACCTCCAGCCAACACTGACACCCTCAGTATACCTCCAGCCAACACCCTCTTTATACCTCCAGCCAACATTGACACCCTCACTATACCTCCAGCCAACACCCTCACTATACCTCCAGCCAACACTGACACCCTCACTATACCTCCAGCCAACACTGACACCCTCACTATACCTCCAGCCAACACCCTCACTATACCTCCAGCCAACACTGACACCCTCACTATACCTCCAGCCAACACTGACACCCCTCACTATACCTTCAGCCAACACCCTCTTTATACCTCCAGCCAACACTGACACCCTCACTATACCTCCAGCCAACACCCTCACTATACCTCCAGCCAACACTGACACCCTCACTATACCTCCAGCCAACACTGACACCCTCACTATACCTCCAGCCAACACCCTCTTTATACCTCCAGCCAACACTGACACCCTCACTATACCTCCAGCCAACACTGACACGCTCACTATACCTCCACCCAACACTGACACGCTCACTATACCTCCACCCAACACTGACACGCTCACTATACCTCCAGCCAACACTGACACCCTCACTATACCTCCAGCCAACACCCTGACACCCTCACTATACCTCCACCCAACACTGACACCCTCACTATACCCCCAGCCAACACTGACACCCTCACTATACCTCCAGCCAACACCCTGACACCCTCACTATACCTCCACCCAACACTGACACGCTCACTATACCCCCAGCCAACACTGACACCCTCACTATACCCCCAGCCAACACCCTGACACCCTCACTATACCTCCAGCCAACACTGACACCCTCACTATACCTCCAGCCAACACCCTCACTATACCTCCAGCCAACACTGACACCCTCACTATACCTCCAGCCAACACCCTCACTATACCCCCAGCCAACACCCAGTAACTTGCCTCCACTGAACAATTGACAAGTGTTCACTATGGTCTGTACGAAGATAATGAGGTGTCATGGGCAGTCTCTCAAACTGTAATCGCATTGACCGCTCTTCACTGATCTTCACGGCATTACCACGTTACTGATCTTCACCTCCGAGTTTTCGTAGCAACATGGAGCGGTGCTCTAACGGAGCACCGTTGTGCACAGGCACGTGTCTCCACCTGTGGAACACAGGGGCCTGGTAGCCTGGTGGATAGCGCGCAGGACTCGTAATTCTGTGGCGCGGGCTCGATTCCCACTCCAGGCAGAAACAAATGGGCTTAGTTTCTTTCACCCTGAATGCCCCTGTTACCTAGCAGCAAATAGGTACCTGGGAGTTAGTCAACTGTCACGGGCTGCTTCCTGGGGTGTGTGTGTGTGTGGTGTGGGGAATAAACACAAATATTATAGTCTGTCCCGTATTCCACCATTTAAACTTGTTTCAAGTCACAAAATGTCTTTAGAATTATTTCTCTTCTAAACTGGCCCAGGTATTGTTTCTACGGAGGTGAGATTGTTTTTACTACTACTGCACCAGAGGTCAAACTAATTCCATTGTGGAACTCTGTGAGAAAGTCTTCCTTTTTGTATGAGCACTCGTGCCCTCGTGCACTCGGCCTCAACACCGCTGCCACCACCGTCTCCCGCTCTTGGCTCATCAACTTTCCCTTAACACCAGAAGAGGGCGCGGGGCGGGGCTCAGGGGGCCGGCGCCTCACCCAGCCAAAGACATAAGTATCGAGGCATCACCAAGGGCTGTGTGCCGAACGTGACGACCGTGGGACAGGGGGGACGACCGTGGGACAGGGGGGACGACCGTGGGACAGGGGGACGACTGTGAGACTGGGGGACGACTGTGAGACTGGGGGACGACCGTGGGACAGGGGGGACGACCGTGGGACAGGGGGGACGACCGTGGGACAGGGGGGACGACCGTCTACCACACGTGGTCACAATGTTATCAGACACTTCCCTACGCAAGAGAGAACTTCCCTTTCAAGAGAGAACTGGATAAGCACCTCCAAAGGATACCTGATCAACCAGGCTGTGACTCATACGTCAGGCTGCGAGCAGCCGCGTCTAACAGCCTGGTTGATCAGTCCAGCAACCAGGAGGCCTGGTCGACGACCGGGCCGCGGGGACACTAAGCCCCGGAAGCACCTCAAGGTAGCCTCAAGGTAGGTAGGTACGACCTCCATGGTCAGGGTTAGAGATATACTACACATGGGTACAAAACACAATCAAATGTACCCATAGTAGGAAAACAGCATGTAAAGGATTTGGGAATAATGATGTCCGACGACCTAACGTTTAAGGAGCATAACCAAGCAAATATTGCGACAGCCAGAAAAATGATCGGATGGATTACGAGAACCTTCAAGTCCAGAGATCCCATCACAATGGTTGTACTCTTCAAGTCACTTGTGTTGTCCCGTCTCGAGTACTGCTCAGTACTCACTTCCCCCTTCAGAGCATGAGAGATTTCTGAAATAGAGGGAATACAGAGAACATATACGGCACGCATAGACGAGATGAAACACCTAAATTATTGGGATCGTCTCAAAGCTCTCCAAATGTACTCACTAGAAAGGAGACGAGAGAGATACCAAATAATATACACCTGGAAAATACTGGAGGGCCAGGTCCCAAATCTACACAGTAAAATAACAACGTACTGGAGTGAACGATATGGAAGAAAATGCAGAATAGAACCAGTGAAGAGCAGAGGTGCCATAGGCACAATCAGAGAATACTGTATAAACATCAGAGGTCCGCGGTTGTTCAACATCCTCCCAGCGAGCATAAGAAATATTGCCGGAACAACCGTGGACATCTTCAAGAGGAAACTAGATAGTTTTCTCCAAGGAGTGCCGGACCAACCAGGCTGTGGTGGGTATAAGGGCCTGCGGGCCGCTCCAAGCAACAGCCTGGTGGACCAAACTCTCACAAGTCAAGCCTGGCCTCGGGCCGGGCTTGGGGAGTAGAACAACTCCCAGAACCCCATCAACCAGGTATATGTGGGCCTGCGGGCCGCTCCAAGCAACAGCCTGGTGGACCAAACTCTCACAAGTCAAGCCTGGCCTCGGGCCGGGCTTGGGGAGTAGAACAACTCCCAGAACCCCATCAACCAGGTGTCAACCAGCTATTGTATCTTGTAACACTGTACTTTTATTCTTTGTTGTCAGTGCGGATCATTGAGTTCAAACTGGTGTAATTTGATGTTGGACGCGTAATGTATAAGGTAATTTTAACCATATAAATTACATGTACAAAGACAGTTGTATTGCAGGTGTTAAAGTAACTTTTATTGTTTTGTTAAATTTAACCTTTGTATTTAAGCTTGGCTTTGACGGGCCACCTGTTTCCCCATATTCACATTGATGTTTGAATGTGGCTTATTGTTATCTTATGCTTGGTAAAGCAGACCCTCGGTTGGGTATACAACCTAACAACAGGCTTGCAGAAAATAGCCGTTAGCAGCCAAGATGATGGACCTACTCACCTGGCCGCCCTCTTGCTGCTTGCTGGTGCGTCCTCGAACCTAAATTCTGAGTACGTACTAATATATCCCAATCATCGAAATTTTGGCAAGTTATGAGTATCTCGATTTGGCTTTTCACGTATGAAAGTGTGGCAACAGGTCGTAGGTCTTCAGAGTATTAGAAAGTAGGGTGGGGAGTCTAAACATGTTGGGCAGCACTGGTGTACGTGTGTCATAAACTCTGATCAAGTGAATGTCGAAAAAAATGATGAAAATGTTCCGCGAGAAGCAATCACACAGCCTACAGTTATGTCATTAAACACTACGATGAATGTAATGGAGAAATTTATATACGGGAATATAGCCTGCATTCTGTGATGCCGTGTTATAATGGTGAGGACATACCTGGTTGATGAGGTTCTGGGAGTTCTTCTACTCCCCAAGCCCGGCCCGAGGCCAGGCTTGATACAATACTTAACGCCGCGACTCTTAATGAGCCGCCGTGACAATTCACCAAGATCTATCATGTTACTCCAGCAGAGCGCCTCACCTCACTGACTAACCCGGTCGGCGTCTGGAAGACGTCGACCAACCTGCCTCCTGGAGGGCAGGTGGCGTCATGGCCAGCTATACCCTGTCGGTGGCTAAACGACCCTGTCAGTGGCTAAACTGCCCTGTCGGTGGCTAAACTGCCCTGTCGGTGGGTAAACGACCCTGTCGGCGGGTAAACTACCCTGACGGTGGCTAAACTACCCTGTCATTGGCTAAACGACCCTGTCGGTGGCTAAACTGTCCTGTCGGTGGCTAAACTGCCCTGTCGGTGGCTAAACTGCCCCTGTCGGTGGCTAAACGACCCTGTCGGTGGCTAAACTGCCCTGTCGGTAGCTAAACGGCCCTGTCGGTGGCTAAACTGCCCCTGTCGGTGGCTAAACTGCCCCTGTCGGTGGCTAAACTGCCCCTGTCGGTGGCTAAACTGGCCCTGTCGGTGGCTAAACTGGCCCTGTCGGTGGCTAAACTGGCCCTGTCGGTGGCTAAACTGCCCTGTCGGTGGCTAAACTGGCCCTGTCGGTGGCTAAACTGCCCCTGTCGGTGGCTAAACGACCCTGTCGGTGGCTAAACTGCCCTGTCGGTGGCTAAACGACCCTGTCGGTGGCTAAACGGCACTGTCGGTGGCTAAACGGCACTGTCGGTGGCTAAACTGCCCTGTCGGTGACTAAACGACCCTATCAGTGGCTAAACACTCAGCCCCAGGTGCAGGAACGCCAGAAATATATAAACAAAGAACATGGTGTGACCTATTATTACACGAAGTATTTAACAATATACACATGAAGCAGGATTTCTTGAGGTTATCTTGAGATGATTTCGGGGCTTTAGTGTCCCCGCGGCCCGGTCCTCGGCCAGGCCTCCACCCCCAGAAAGCAGCCCGTGACAGCTGACTAACATCCAGGTACCTATTTTACTGCTAGGTAACAGGGGCATAGGGTGAAAGAAACTCTGCTCAGTGTTTCTCGCCGGCGCCTGGGATCGAACCCGGGACCACAGGATCACAAGTCCAGCGTGTTGTCCGCTCGGCCGACCGGCTCCCTGGTACATAAGCCTCGTGACTGGACTTAGAGCCATCGATGACAGGCTTAAGAGAAGCCGGTACCCAAACAATGAGGTAATTGTGTGACGACGTCAACAGTCTCACGCCTCGTGTGATCCTAACACTGTGTAGTATCCCTACATATGTGGCAGATCTGGCATCCTTTAATACACACCTGTGGGTAACCTTGCAGGTGTGTATCTCTATACACACCTGCTGAATGTAGACACACAGCTAAGCCACACCTGCTACAGTATCCAAGACCAACCTTGCCCACCCCCACACCCCTCTCTCCCCCTTACCATTAACCGCTCCCCTTTTGCCTATTTTATAATTTGTCCCTGAACACTTCCCCTCATCTCTGACAAGGTACTATCTCTGGCCTGCCTCCCCCCCACCCCTCCTCTCCCCTCGGCTATCCCTAAGGGTGTAGTGTTGTAGTGCTGGTGTAGTGGTTGTGTGGTGATAGTGTAGTGAGGTGTGGTAGTGTAGTATGGTAGTGGTGGCGGCACCACACACACACACACACACACACACACACACACACACACACACACACACACACACACACACACACACACACACACACACACACAGCTAGACCCACCAACCTGTACCCATCACCCGGGAATGAGACAAGAGAGAGCTCCAGCTCTCGCTGGCAGAGGACCCGCAGACGGCGAGTATTGTTCTGTGTCTGTAGCCGCCCCGTGACCTCGGGGGACCCGCCCCGTGACCTCGGGGGACCCGCCCCCTCGACTCTACTACTTACAATTAATTAAAAATATCGACAAATTCTTCAGAGCGACGTCCTGGCTTGCCTCGAAGGGGTCACTCTTACATGTGTCTTACTGATCCACCCTGACCTCCTTCAGGAGGTGGACATCTTCCCACCCCCCCAGGAGGCGGACATCTTCCCACCCCCCCAGGAGGCGTGAAGCCATTATTGGTCAGTGAAGCTATTTGTGTTAGCCTCCGGCATTGTACGCCCCCCCCCCCCTTCATGATGGGACTATAATGCCACATATATCCGAGGCTCACACCCCTACCTTAACATTACATTATGTATACCTTCAGCTTATACTTACAGAAACGGCTTTACCTCTTGTTGAACTATTCCAGCCTCTTGTTCAATCGCCAGAATACACTGTGTCCCTCCCCCCCTTTCTCTCCCTCTCCCTCTAGTCTTAGAAATGTATTTCATAAACTGGTAGTTAAAATATGTCTCTTAGATGGTCACCATTATTTAGTTCTCGGATATTATTTAAGTCAAGAGCTCACAGATGTTGACAATACGGAGGCCAGTAACCGGACATTAACTTGATGTTAAATAGTCGAGTAATATATTTGTAGTGTTTAAGTATAGGAGCTACACCAAGTTACATCTTAACATTTGGAAGTGTATTGGAGTTTTCTGGGGTGCGGCCAGCCGGGGGTGCGTCCAGCCGGGGGTGCGGCCAGCCGGGGGTGCGGCCAGCCGGGGGTGCGGCCAGCCGGGGGGTGCGGCCAGCCGGGGGTGCGGCCAGCCGGAGGTGCGTCCAGCCGAGGGTGCGGCCAGCTGGAGGTGCGTCCAGCCGAGGGTACGGCCAGCCGGGGGTGCGTCCAGCCGAGGGTGCGGCCAGCCGGGGGGTGCGGCCAGCCGGGGGTGCGGCCAGCCGGGGGGTGCGGCCAGCCGGGGGTGCGGCCAGCCGGGGGGTGCGGCCAGCCGGGGGTGCGGCCAGCCGGGGGGTGCGGCCAGCCGGGGGGTGCGGCCAGCCGGGGGTGCGCCCCAGGAAACAGGTGGAGGGCGAGGACTGTGATAGGGGCCCCGCATCCCGCCCCGGGAGGAACCTTTTATCCAGTTGAAGAACAAGACGACCTCTCTTACCATTTTATAATATTACCAGCTTGCATTTACGGGTGTGGTAGTGAGGGCCCCTTGCTACCTGGCACGAGTACCACGGGGTGATGCTGGGGGCCAGGCTGGACCAGGAGGACCAGGGAGGACCAGGCTGGACCAGGAGGACCAGGCTGGACCAGGAGGACCAGGCTGTACCAGGGAGGACCAGGCTGTACCAGGGAGGACCAGGCTGTACCAGGGAGGACCAGGCTGTACCAGGGAGGACCAGGCTGGACCAGGGAGGACCAGGCTGTACCAGGGAGGACCAGGCTGTACCAGGAGGACCAGGCTGGACCAGGGAGGACCAGGCTGTACCAGGAGGACCAGGCTGTACCAGGAGGACCAGGCTGTACCAGGGAGGACCAGGCTGTACCAGGAGGACCAGGCTGTACCAGGAGGACCAGGCTGTACCAGGGAGGACCAGGCTGTACCAGGGAGGACCAGGCTGTACCAGGAGGACCAGGCTGTACCAGGGAGGACCAGGCTGTACCAGGAGGACCAGGCTGGACCAGGGAGGACCAGGCTGTACCAGGAGGACCAGGCTGTACCAGGAGGACCAGGCTGTACCAGGAGGACCAGGGAGGACCAGGCTGGACCAGGGAGGACCAGGCTGTACCAGGGAGGACCAGGCTGGACCAGGGAGGACCAGGCTGTACCAGGAGGACCAGGCTGTACCAGGAGGACCAGGCTGTACCAGGAGGACCAGGCTGTACCAGGGAGGACCAGGCTGGACCAGGGAGGACCAGGCTGGACCAGGGAGGACCAGGCTGGACCAGGGAGGACCAGGCTGGACCAGGGAGGACCAGGCTGGACCAGGGAGGACCAGGCTGTACCAGGGAGGACCAGGCTGGACCAGGGAGGACCAGGCTGTACCAGGGAGGACCAGGCTGGACCAGGGAGGACCAGGCTGGACCAGGGAGGACCAGGCTATACCAGGAGGACCAGGCTGTACCAGGGAGGACCAGGCTGTACCAGGGAGGACCAGGCTGGACCAGGGAGGACCAGGCTGGACCAGGGAGGACCAGGCTGTACCAGGAGGACCAGGCTGTACCAGGAGGACCAGGCTGTACCAGGAGGACCAGGCTGTACCAGGGAGGACCAGGCTGTACCAGGGAGGACCAGGCTGGACCAGGGAGGACCAGGCTGTACCAGGGAGGACCAGGCTGTACCAGGGAGGACCAGGCTGGACCAGGGAGGACCAGGCTGTACCAGGAGGACCAGGCTGTACCAGGAGGACCAGGCTGGACCAGGAGGACCAGGCTGTACCAGGGAGGACCAGGCTGTACCAGGGAGGACCAGGCTGTACCAGGGAGGACCAGGCTGTACCAGGGAGGACCAGGCTGTACCAGGGAGGACCAGGCTGTACCAGGGAGGACCAGGCTGTACCAGAGAGGACCAGGCTGTACCAGAGAGGACCAGGCTGGACCAGGGAGGACCAGGCTGGACCAGGGAGGACCAGGCTGGACCAGGGAGGACCAGGCTGGACCAGGGAGGACCAGGCTGGACCAGGGAGGACCAGGCTGGACCAGGGAGGACCAGGCTGTACCAGAGAGGACCAGGCTGTACCAGAGAGGACCAGGCTGTACCAGGGAGGACCAGGCTGGACCAGGGAGGACCAGGCTGTACCAGGGAGGACCAGGCTGGACCAGAGAGGACCAGGCTGGACCAGGGAGGACCAGGCTGGACCAGGAGGACCAGGCTGGACCAGGGAGGACCAGGCTGTACCAGGGAGGACCAGGCTGTACCAGGGAGGACCAGGCTGTACCAGGGAGGACCAGGCTGTACCAGGGAGGACCAGGCTGTACCAGGGAGGACCAGGCTGGACCAGGGAGGACCAGGCTGGACCAGGGAGGACCAGGCTGGACCAGGGAGGACCAGGCTGGACCAGGGAGGACCAGGCTGGACCAGGGAGGACCAGGCTGGGCCAGGGAGGACCAGGCTGGGCCAGGGAGGACCAGGCTGGACCAGGGAGGACCAGGCTGTACCAGGGAGGACCAGGCTGTACCAGGGAGGACCAGGCTGTACCAGGGAGGACCAGGCTGTACCAGGAGGACCAGGCTGGACCAGGGAGGACCAGGCTGGACCAAGGAGGACCAGGCTGGGCCAGGGAGGACCAGGCTGGACCAGGGAGGACCAGGCTGGGCCAGGAGACACGAGCGTGAGGGCCAGACACGACACGCTGCTATACCATCGCATTATGAGGCAAGTCATGAGCCTTACCGTCAGAAATAATTAGATTTAGGGATGAGGGGAAGCTTGTACTGCCACGCCCTACTGGGCTAAGTGAGTGGCTGCTGGCACGGTCCTGCCCCACCTGCACCTGGCACCCCCCCCCACCTGCACCTGGCTCCCCCCCCCACCTGCACCTGGCTCCCCCCCACCTGCACCTGGCTCCCCCCCCCACCTGCACCTGGCCCCCCCACCTGCACCTGGCTCCCCCATACCTACACCTGGCTCCCCCCCCCACCTGCACCTGGCCCCCCCCCACCTGCACCTGGCTCCATCCCCCCACCTGCACCTGGCTCCCCCCCACCTGCACCTGGCTCCCCCCCACCTGCACCTGGCTCCATCCCCCCACCTGCACCTGGCTCCCCCCCCCACCTGCACCTGGCCCCCCCACCTGCAGCTGGCTCCCCCATACCTACACCTGGCTCCCCCCCCACCTGCACCTGGCTCCCCCCCACCTGTACCTGGCTCCCCCCCCATCTGCACCTGGCTCCCCCCACCTGTACCTGGCTCCTCGCCCCACCTGCACCTGGCTCCAACCCCCCACCTGCACCTGGCTCCCCCCCACCTGTACCTGGTTCCCCCCCACCTGCACCTGGCTCCCCCCACCTGTACCTGGCTCCCCCCCCCCACCTGCACCTGGCTCCCCCCACCTGTACCTGGCTCCCCCCACCTGCACCTGGCTCCCCCCCACCTGTACCTGGCTCCTCCCCCCACCTGCACCTGGCTCCATCCCCCCACCTGTACCTGGCTCCCCCCACCTGAACCTGGCTCCCCCCCCACCTGCACCTGGCTCCCCCACACCTGTACCTGGCTCCTCCCCCCACCTGCACCTGGCTCCCTCACCTGCACCTGGCTCCCCCCCCCACCTGCACCTGGCTCCCCCCCCACCTGCACCTGGCTCCCCCCCCACCTGCACCTGGCTCCCCCCCCACCTGCACCTGGCTCCCCCCCACCTGCACCTGGCTCCCCCCCACCTGCACCTGGCTCCCCCCCCACCTGCACCTGGCCCCCCCACCTGCACCTGGCTCCCCCCACCTGCACCTGGCTCCCCCATACCTTCACCTGGCTCCCCCACCTGCACCAGACTCCCCCACCTGCACCGGGCTCCTCCCACCCCCCACCTGCACCTGGCCCCCTCCCACCTGCACCTGGCTCCCCCCCCACTTGCACCTGGCCCCCCACCTGCACCTGGCTCCCCCCCCCACCTGCACCTGGCTACCCCCCCACCTGCACCCCCCACCTGCACCTGGCTCCCCCCCCCACCTGCACCTAGCTCCCCCCCCCCACCTGTACCTGGCTCCTCCCCCCACCTGCACCTGGCTCCCCCCCCCACCTGCACCTGGCTCCCCCCCCCCACCTGCACCTGGCTCCCCCCCCCCACCTGCACCTGGCTCCCCCCCCCCCCCACCTGCACCTGGCTCCCCCACCTGCACCTGGCTCCCCCCCACCTGTACCTGGTTACCCCCACCTGCACCTGGCTCCCCCCCACCTGTACCTGGCTCCCCCCCACCTGCACCTGGCTCCCCCCACCTGTACCTGGCTCCCCCCCCACCTGCACCTGGCTCCCCCCCACCTGCACCTGGCTCCCCCCCACCTGTACCTGGCTCCTCCCCCCACCTGCACCTGGCTCCATCCCCCCACCTGCACCTGGCTCCCCCCCCACCTGCACCTGGCTCCCCCACACCTGTACCTGGCTCCTCCCCCCACCTGCACCTGGCTCCCTCACCTGCACCTGGCTCCCCCCCCACCTGCACCTGGCTCCCCCCCCCACCTGCACCTGGCTCCCCCCCACCTGCACCTGGCTCCCTCCCACCTGCACCTGGCTCCCCCCCCCCCACCTGCACCTGGCTCCCCCCCTTACCTGCACCTGGCTCCCCCCACCTGCACCTGGCTCCCCCCCACCTGCACCTGGCTCCCCCCCCCACCTGCACCTGGCTCCCCCCCCCACCTGCACCTGGCTCCCCCCCACCTGCACTTGGCTCCCCCCCCACCTGCACCTGGCTCCCCCCCCACCTGCACCTGGCTCCCCCCCCACCTGCACCTGGCTCCCCCCCCACCTGCACCTGGCTCCCCCCCCACCACCTGCACCTGGCTCCCCCCCCCCCACCTGCACCTGGCTCCCCCCCCCCCACCTGCACCTGGCTCGACCCCCCCCACCTGCACCTGGCTCCCCCCCACCTGCACCTGGCTCCCCCCCCCCCCACCTGCACCTGGCTCCCCCCCACCTGCACCTGGCTCCCCCACAAGGGAGTGTTCTGGCATGACTAGTGTTCCAGGGAGTGTTCCAGTGTACTAGAGCTTGACTGTAGTGTTCCAGGGAGTGTTCCAGTGTACTAGTGCATGACTGTGGTGTTCCAGGGAGTGTTCCAGTGTACTAGTGCATGACTGTAGTGTTCCAGGGAGTGTTCCAGTGTACTAGTGCATGACTGTAGTGTTCCAGGGAGTGTTCCAGTGTACTAGTGCATGACTGTGGTGTTCCAGGGAGTGTTCCAGTGTACTAGTGCATGACTGTGGTGTTCCAGTGTACTAGTGCATGACTGTAGTGTTCCAGGGAGTGTTCCAGTGTACTAGTGCATGATTGTAGTGTTCCAGGGAGTGTTCCAGTGTACTAGTGCATGACTGTAGTGTTCCAGGGAGTGTTCCAGTGTACTAGTGCATGACTGTGGTGTTCCAGGGAGTGTTCCAGTGTACTAGTGCATGACTGTAGTGTTCCAGGGAGTGTTCCAGTGTACTAGTGCATGACTGTAGTGTTCCAGGGAGTGTTCCAGTGTACTAGTGCATGACTGTAGTGTTCCAGGGAGTGTTCCAGTGTACTAGTGCATGACTGTAGTGTTCCAGGGAGTGTTCCAGTGTACTAGTGCATGACTGTAGTGTTCCAGGGAGTGTTCCAGTGTACTAGTGCATGACTGTGGTGTTCCAGGGAGTGTTCCAGTGTACTAGTGCCTGACTGTGGTGTTCCAGGGAGTGTTCCAGTGTACTAGTGCATGACTGTAGTGTTCCAGGGAGTGTTCCAGTGTACTAGTGCATGACTGTAGTGTTCCAGGGAGTGTTCCAGTGTACTAGTGCATGACTGTAGTGTTCCAGGGAGTGTACCAGTGTACTAGTGCATGACTGTGGTGTTCCAGGGAGTGTTCCAGTGTACTAGTGCATGACTGTAGTGTTCCAGGGAGTGTTCCAGTGTACTAGTGTATGACTGTGGTGTTCCAGGGAGTGTTCCAGTGTACTAGTGCATGAGTGTGGTGTTCCTGGGAGTGTTCCAGTGTACTAGTGCATGACTGTGGTGTTCCAGGGAGTGTTCCAGTGTACTAGTGCATGACTGTAGTGTTCCAGGGAGTGTTCCAGTGTACTAGTGCATGACTGTGGTGTTCCAGGGAGTGTTCCAGTGTACTAGTGCCTGACTGTGGTGTTCCAGGGAGTGTTCCAGTGTACTAGTGCATGACTGTAGTGTTCCAGGGAGTGTTCCAGTGTACTAGTGCATGACTGTAGTGTTCCAGGGAGTGTTCCAGTGTACTAGTGCATGACTGTGGTGTTCCAGGGAGTGTTCCAGTGTACTAGTGCATGACTAGTGTTCCAGTGTACTAGTGAATGACTGTAGTGTTCCAGGGAGTGTTCCAGTGTACTAGTGCATGACTGTAGTGTTCCAGGGAGTGTTCCAGTGTACTAGTGCATGACTGTAGTGTTCCAGGGAGTGTTTCAGTGTACTAGTGCATGACTGTGGTGTTCCAGGGAGTGTTCCAGTGTACTAGTGCATGACTGTGGTGTTACAGGGAGTGTTCCAGTGTACTAGTGCATGACTGTAGTGTTCCAGGGAGTGTTCCAGTGTACTAGTGCATGACTGTAGTGTTCCAGGGAGTGTTCCAGTGTACTAGTGCATGACTGTAGTGTTCCAGGGAGTGTACCAGTGTACTAGTGCATGACTGTGGTGTTCCAGGGAGTGTTCCAGTGTACTAGTGCATGACTGTAGTGTTCCAGGGAGTGTTCCAGTGTACTAGTGCATGACTGTAGTGTTCCAGGGAGTGTTCCAGTGTACTAGTGCATGACTGTAGTGTTCCAGGGAGTGTTCCAGTGTACTAGTGCATGACTGTGGTGTTCCAGGGAGTGTTCCAGTGTACTAGTGCATGACTGTAGTGTTCCAGGGAGTGTTCCAGTGTACTAGTGCATGACTGTAGTGTTCCAGGGAGTGTTCCAGTGTACTAGTGCATGACTGGTGTTCCAGGGAGTGTTCCAGTGTACTAGTGCATGACTGTGGTGTTCCAGTGTACTAGTGCATGACTGTAGTGTTCCAGGGAGTGTTCCAGTGTACTAGTGCATGACTGTAGTGTTCCAGGGAGTGTTCCAGTGTACTAGTGCATGACTGTGGTGTTCCAGGGAGTGTTCCAGTGTACTAGTGCCTGACTGTGGTGTTCCAGGGAGTGTTCCAGTGTACTAGTGCATGACTGTAGTGTTCCAGGGAGTGTTCCAGTGTACTAGTGCATGACTGTAGTGTTCCAGGGAGTGTTCCAGTGTACTAGTGCATGACTGTGGTGTTCCAGGGAGTGTTCCAGTGTACTAGTGCATGACTGTGGTGTTCCAGGGAGTGTTCCAGTGTACTAGTGCATGACTAGTGTTCCAGTGTACTAGTGAATGACTGTAGTGTTCCAGGGAGTGTTCCAGTGTACTAGTGCATGACTGTAGTGTTCCAGGGAGTGTTTCAGTGTACTAGTGCATGACTGTGGTGTTCCAGGGAGTGTTCCAGTGTACTAGTGCATGACTGTGGTGTTCCAGGGAGTGTTCCAGTGTACTAGTGCATGACTGTAGTGTTCCAGGGAGTGTTCCAGTGTACCAGTGACACAGACATTGTACCACACTTACCTCAGTCATGTACAGGTGTGGAGAGGTTGCCAGAGGTGCCAGAGGTGCCAGAGGTGCAGCCTCACTATCTAACAGAACCAAGTAAGCAGTTACCTGAGCGGCGCGCGCGAGGCTCGCCCGCACTCACCTGGAAAGAGAGAGAGAACGATCACTTACACTTACAGTAACACAAACATGTAAGTGTTGAGCCTCTGACACTTAAGAGACTCAAGCCAGCGGTGTGGTGTCGTCCAGGGCAGGTGGTGTATAGTGTCGTCCAGGGCAGGTGGTGTATAGTGTCGTCCAGGGCAGGTGGTGTATAGTGTCGTCCAGGGCAGGTGGTGTATAGTGTCGTCCAGGGCAGGTGGTGTATAGTGTCGTCCAGGGCGGGTGGTGTATAGTGTCGTCCAGGGCAGGTGGTGTATAGTGTCGTCCAGGGCAGGTGGTGTATAGTGTCGTCCAGGGCAGGTGGTGTATAGTGTCGTCCAGGGCAGGTGGTGTATAGTGTCGTCCAGGGCGGGTGGTGTATAGTGTCGTCCAGGGCAGGTGGTGTATAGTGTCGTCCAGGGCAGGTGGTGTATAGTGTCGTCCAGGGCAGGTGGTGTATAGTGTCGTCCAGGGCAGGTGGTGTATAGTGTCGTCCAGGGCAGGTGGTGTATAGTGTCGTCCAGGGCGGGTGGTGTATAGTGTCGTCCAGGGCAGGTGGTGTATAGTGTCGTCCAGGGCGGGTGGTGTATAGTGTCGTCCAGGGCAGGTGGTGTATAGTGCCGTCCAGGGCAGGTGGTGTATAGTGTCGTCCAGGGCAGGTGGTGTATAGTGTCGTCCAGGGCGGGTGGTGTATAGTGTCGTCCAGGGCAGGTGGTGTATAGTGTCGTCCAGGGCAGGTGGTGTATAGTGTCGTCCAGGGCAGGTGGTGTATAGTGTCGTCCAGGGCAGGTGGTGTATAGTGTCGTCCAGGGCGGGTGGTGTATAGTGTCGTCCAGGGCAGGTGGTGTATAGTGTCGTCCAGGGCAGGTGGTGTATAGTGTCGTCCAGGGCAGGTGGTGTATAGTGTCGTCCAGGGCAGGTGGTGTATAGTGTCGTCCAGGGCAGGTGGTGTATAGTGTCGTCCAGGGCAGGTGGCATGCTATATGCCAGTATACACCCCAACCTTCAGTGGGAGCCCCACACTACGTCATTCACTCATACAGAAAGATTATCAGCCCAAGCTATGCACGCTATTACCAATAATGGCCTCATTCATAACATCAAACTTCGATTTTAACATTTCAGCATGAAATTGCTTCCAAATAATAGGCAGGTGATTACTGGCTCCACGGACAGCAGTTACCGCGGGTGGTTCAGCGGTACAATGCCGCGTGATCATCATACGAGGCTCATCATACCGTCTTGTGTGCGATAACACATAAATGATGCCAACACCAGACTAAACATTGTCTGGTGTTGGCCTGCAGTTGTTACTGGTTATCACCAATTATAACTGTTGTGTATAGACCAAGTTCCTGTTCTTGTCTTGTAGATAACACTTGAATGGATGGTGGCAGGACCTCTACTTTATCTCTTCTAACTCATTTTCTCTTTCTAAACTTTGCCTTTCACCTCACTACTCTTCCTCACTCTATGGGTTTTCATCTTTCTTTCACCGTGTTCCGGTACGTCAGGCCGGGAGCCATGGGAGCCGGTCGGCCGAGCGGACAGCACGCTGGATTTGTGATCCTGTGGTCCTGGGTTCGATCCCAGGCGCCGGCGAGAAACAATGGGCAAAGTTTCTTTCACCTTGAATGCCCCTGTTACCTAGCAGTAAATAGGTACCTGGGTGTTAGTCAGCTGTCACGGGCTGCTTCCTGGGGGTGGAGGCCTGGTCGAGGACCGGGCCGCGGGGACACTAAAGCCCCGAAATCATCTCAAGATAGACCAGCCCCGACAAGAGGTCTGGGGGGGGGGGGGGGGTAGTGGTGCACCGAACTACTTTACCGGCTACTCTTAGTCATGTCATTTGGTAGGTTATCACTCATCTTGAGGTTATCTTGAGATGATTTCGGGGCGTTGCATCCCCGAGGCCCGGTCCTCGGCCAGGGCTCTATTTCGTTACACTTCCTACCCCCCCCCCCCCCAGGAAGCAGCCCGTAACAGCTGTCTAACTCCCAGATACCTCTTTTTCTGCTAGGTGAATAGGTACATCAGGGTGAAAGAAACACTCCCATTTGTTTTCGCCTCCGCTGGGGATCGAGCCCGGAACCTTAGGACTACGAATCCCGCGCGCTGTCCACTCAGCCGTCAGGCCTCATGGTCACACTAATCGAATGCGTTTGCAAAAGTTTGTGTTTACAATCTCTGCATTCGGTTTTTTTCTAATGATTCTGTGATTTGTGATAATGGTTGAGTAAGTGAGAGACAGGATCTTCCCGCTCTAAATCCCTGTTGGCCTGTGTTGTGCAGGTCATAGGTTTCCATACAACTAGAGATCTGATAACTTGTCAGTCATCCAAACCTCTGACCATGTGGGATGTTATCTTGAGTTATCTTGAGATGATTTCGGGGCTTTTTTTTAGTGTCCCCGAGGCCCGGTCCTCGACCAGGCCTCCACCCTCAGGAAGCAGCCCGTGACAGCTGACTAACACCCAGGTACCTATTTACTGCTAGGTAACAGGGGCATAGGGTGAAAAGAAACTCTGCCCATTGTTTCTCGCCGGCGCCTAGGATCGAACCCAGGACCACAGGATCACAAGTCCAGCGTGCTGTCCGCTCGGCCGACCGACTCCCCGTTAGTTGACAAGTGAGAGAGAGGAACGATAAGAAGCATGTTAAGATCTCCACGCCATCATCGTCCCTACCCACACAGCAGAAGCCTCAGTCTTCCCCACACAAACCATCGTCGCTACCCACACAGCAGAAGCCTCAGTCTTCCCCACACAAACCATCGTCGCTACCCACACAGCAGAAGCCTCAGTCTTCCCCACACAAACCATCGTCGCTACCCACACAGCAGAAGCCTCAGTCTTCCCCACACAAACCATCGTCGCTACCCACACAGCAGAAGCCTCAGTCTTCCCCACACAAACCATCGTCGCTACCCACACAGCAGAAGCCTCAGTCTTCCCCACACAAACCATCGTCGCTACCCACACAGCAGAAGCCTCAGTCTTCCCCACACAAACCATCGTCGCTACCCACACAGCAGAAGCCTCAGTCTTCCCCACACAAACCAAACAATATAACTCATAATATTAACAATACAAATCCTCCAGTATAATAATTCCTCGGGTCTGTCATTATCTATTATACATACAAGAAGCAAAAAGTAATCAAGACCAAGACAAGAATTCCAATATTTATGTTGCGTCGACAGCGGGTAGTTTTCCGATACTGTGATGACTCGCGTCCATTGTTAGGGGCCCACCAAGCCCACCAAGCCCAGCTACTGAAATGTGCAGAGTTGATGCCCAACACTTGTTTACCGCCACCCATGGCGGTCTGTGTGATGGGGAGTTTTTAGCATCACGTAGCTAGCTTTTTAACACACTGTACCCCCCGTCATATAGTCTAGGGCAGCTAGCTTTGACACACTGTACTCCCCTTCATATAGTCTAGGGTAGCTAGTTCTTGACACACACTGTACTCCCCTTCATATAGTCTAGGGCAGCTAGTTCTTGACACACACTGTACCCCCCGTCATATAGTCTAGGCCAGCTAGTTCTTGACACACACTGTACCCCCCGTCATATAGTCTAGGGCAGCTAGTTCTTGACACACACTGTACCCCCCTTCATATAGTCTAGGGCAGCTAGTTCTTGACACACACTGTACCCCGTCATATAGTCTAGGGCAGCTAGTTCTTGACACACACTGTACCCCCCGTCATATAGTCTAGGGCAGCTAGTTCTTGACACACACTGTACTCCCCTTCATATAGTCTAGGGCAGCTAGTTCTTGACACACACTGTACCCCCCTTCATATAGTCTAGGGCAGCTAGTTCTTGACACACACTGTATCCCGTCATATAGTCTAGGGCAGTTCTTGACACACACTGTACCCCCCGTCATATAGTCTAGGGCAGCTAGTTCTTGACACACACTGTACTCCCCTTCATATAGTCTAGGCCGGCAGCTAGTTCTTGACACACACTGTACCCCCCTTCATATAGTCTAGGGCAGCTAGTCTTGACACACACTGTACCCCCTCATATAGTCTAGGGCAGCTAGTTCTTGACACACACTGTACCCCCGTCATATAGTCTAGGGCAGCTAGTTCTTGACACACACTGTACCCCCCCCGTCATATAGTCTAGGGCAGCTAGTTCTAGTACCCCCTTCATATAGTCTAGGGCAGCTAGTTCTTGACACACACTGTACCCCCTCATATAGTCTAGGGCAGCTAGTTCTTGACACACACTGTACCCCCGTCATATAGTCTAGGGCAGCTAGTTCTTGACACACACTGTACCCCCCGTCATATAGTCTAGGGCAGCTAGTTCTTGACACACACTGTACTCCCCCTTCATATAGTCTAGGGCAGCTAGTTCTTGACACACTGTACCCCCCTTCATATAGTCTAGGGCAGCTAGTTCTTGACACACACTGTATCCCGTCATATAGTCTAGGGCAGTTAGTTCTTGACACACACTGTACCCCCCGTCATATAGTCTAGGGCAGCTAGTTCTTGACACACACTGTACTCCCCCTTCATATAGTCTAGGGCAGCTAGTTCTTGACACACACTGTACTCCCCTTCATATAGTCTAGGGCAGCTAGTTCTTGACACACACTGTACTCCCCTTCATATAGTCTAGGGCAGCTAGTTCTTGACACACACTGTACCCCCCGTCATATAGTCTAGGGCAGCTAGTTCTTGACACACACTGTACTCCCCGTCATATAGTCTAGGGCAGCTAGTTCTTGACACACACTGTACTTCCCTTCATATAGTCTAGGGCAGCTAGTTCTTGACACACACTGTACTTCCCTTCATATAGTCTAGGGCAGCTAGTTCTTGACACACACTGTACTCCCCGTCATATAGTCTAGGGCAGCTAGTTCTTGACACACACTGTACCCCCCGTCATATAGTCTAGGGCAGCTAGTTCTTGACACACACTGTACCCCCGTCATATAGTCTAGGGCAGCTAGTTCTTGACACACACTGTACCCCCCGTCATATAGTCTAGGGCAGCTAGTTCTTGACACACTCTGTACTCCCCGTCATATAGTCTACGGGCAGCTAGTTCTTGACACACACTGTACTCCCCGTCATATAGTCTAGGGCAGCTAGTTCTTGACACACACTGTACTCCCCGTCATATAGTCTAGGGCAGCTAGTTCTTGACACACACTGTACTGCCCTTCATATAGTCTAGGGCAGCTAGTTCTTGACACACACTGTACTCCCCGTCATATAGTCTAGGGCAGCTAGTTCTTGACACACACTGTACTCCCCTTCATATAGTCTAGGGCAGCTAGTTCTTGACACACACTGTACTCCCCTTCATATAGTCTAGGGCAGCTAGTTCTTGACACACACTGTACCCCCCGTCATATAGTCTAGGGCAGCTAGTTCTTGACACACACTGTACTCCCCTTCATATAGTCTAGGGCAGCTAGTTCTTGACACACACTGTACTTCCCGTCATATAGTCTAGGGCAGCTAGTTCTTGACACACACTGTACTCCCCGTCATATAGTCTAGGGCAGCTAGTTCTTGACACACACTGTACTTCCCTTCATATAGTCTAGGGCAGCTAGTTCTTGACACACACTGTACTCCCCGTCATATAGTCTAGGGCAGCTAGTTCTTGACACACACTGTACTCCCCGTCATATAGTCTAGGGCAGCTAGTTCTTGACACACACTGTACTCCCCTTCATATAGTCTAGGGCAGCTAGTTCTTGACACACACTGTACTCCCCTTCATATAGTCTAGGGCAGCTAGTTCTTGACACACACTGTACTCCCCTTCATATAGTCTAGGGCAGCTAGTTCTTGACACACACTGTACTCCCCTTCATATAGTCTAGGGCAGCTAGTTCTTGACACACACTGTACTCCCTTCATATAGTCTAGGACAGCTAGTTCTTGACACACACTGTACTCCCCTTCATATAGTCTAGGGCAGCTAGTTCTTGACACACACTGTACTCCCCGTCATATAGTCTAGGGCAGCTAGTTCTTGACACACACTGTACTCCCCGTCATATAGTCTAGGGCAGCTAGTTCTTGACACACTCTGTACTCCCCGTCATATAGTCTAGGGCAGCTAGTTCTTGACACACACTGTACTCCCCGTCATATAGTCTAGGGCAGCTAGTTCTTGACACACTCTGTACTCCCCGTCATATAGTCTAGGGCAGCTAGTTCTTGACACACTCTGTACTCCCCGTCATATAGTCTAGGGCAGCTAGTTCTTGACACACACTGTACTCCCCGTCATATAGTCTAGGGCAGCTAGTTCTTGACACACACTGTACTTCCCGTCATATAGTCTAGGGCAGCTAGTTCTTGACACACACTGTACTCCCCGTCATATAGTCTAGGGCAGCTAGTTCTTGACACACACTGTACTCCCCGTCATATAGTCTAGGGCAGCTAGTTCTTGACACACACTGTACCCAGTCATATAGTCTAGGGCAGCTAGTTCTTGACACACACTGTACCCCGTCATATAGTCTAGGGCAGCTAGTTCTTGACACACACTGTACTCCCCGTCATATAGTCTAGGGCAGCTAGTTCTTGACACACACTGTACTCCCCGTCATATAGTCTAGGGCAGCTAGTTCTTGACACACACTGTACCCCGTCATATAGTCTAGGGCAGCTAGTTCTTGACACACACTGTACTCCCCGTCATATAGTCTAGGGCAGCTAGTTCTTGACACACACTGTACTCCCCGTCATATAGTCTAGGGCAGCTAGTTCTTGACACACACTGTACCCCGTCATATAGTCTAGGGCAGCTAGTTCTTGACACACACTGTACCCCGTCATATAGTCTAGGGCAGCTAGTTCTTGACACACACTGTACCCCCGTCATATAGTCTAGGGCAGCTAGTTCTTGACACACACTGTACCCGTCATATAGTCTAGGGCAGCTAGTTCTTGACACACACTGTACCCCGTCATATAGTCTAGGGCAGCTAGTTCTTGACACACACTGTACCCCCGTCATATAGTCTAGGGCAGCTAGTTCTTGACACACACTGTACCCCGTCATATAGTCTAGGGCAGCTAGTTCTTGACACACACTGTACTCCCCGTCATATAGTCTAGGGCAGCTAGTTCTTGACACACACTGTACCCAGTCATATAGTCTAGGGCAGCTAGTTCTTGACACACACTGTACCCCCGTCATATAGTCTAGGGCAGCTAGTTCTTGACACACACTGTACCCCGTCATATAGTCTAGGGCAGCTAGTTCTTGACACACACTGTACTCCCCGTCATATAGTCTAGGGCAGCTAGTTCTTGACACACACTGTACCCCCGTCATATAGTCTAGGGCAGCTAGTTCTTGACACACACTGTACTCCCGTCATATAGTCTAGGGCAGCTAGTTCTTGACACACACTGTACCCCGTCATATAGTCTAGGGCAGCTAGTTCTTGACACACACTGTACCCCGTCATATAGTCTAGGGCAGCTAGTTCTTGACACACACTGTACTCCCCGTCATATAGTCTAGGGCAGCTAGTTCTTGACACACACTGTACTCCCCGTCATATAGTCTAGGGCAGCTAGTTCTTGACACACACTGTACTCCCCGTCATATAGTCTAGGGCAGCTAGTTCTTGACACACACTGTACCCCGTCATATAGTCTAGGGCAGCTAGTTCTTGACACACACTGTACCCCGTCATATAGTCTAGGGCAGCTAGTTCTTGACACACACTGTACCCCGTCATATAGTCTAGGGCAGCTAGTTCTTGACACACACTGTACTCCCCGTCATATAGTCTAGGGCAGCTAGTTCTTGACACACTGTACCCAGTCATATAGTCTAGGGCAGCTAGTTCTTGACACACACTGTACCCCGTCATATAGTCTAGGGCAGCTAGTTCTTGACACACACTGTACTCCCCGTCATATAGTCTAGGGCAGCTAGTTCTTGACACACACTGTACTCCCCGTCATATAGTCTAGGGCAGCTAGTTCTTGACACACACTGTACTGTACCCACACACTCATATAGTCTAGGGCAGCTAGTTCTTGACACACACTGTACCCCGTCATATAGTCTAGGGCAGCTAGTTCTTGACACACACTGTACCCAGTCATATAGTCTAGGGCAGCTAGTTCTTGACACACACTGTACCCAGTCATATAGTCTAGGGCAGCTAGTTCTTGACACACACTGTACCCAGTCATATAGTCTAGGGCAGCTAGTTCTTGACACACACTGTACCCAGTCATATAGTCTAGGGCAGCTAGTTCTTGACACACACTGTACCCAGTCATATAGTCTAGGGCAGCTAGTTCTTGACACACACTGTACCCAGTCATATAGTCTAGGGCAGCTAGTTCTTGACACACACTGTACCCCCGTCATATAGTCTAGGGCAGCTAGTTCTTGACACACACTGTACCCCGTCATATAGTCTAGGGCAGCTAGTTCTTGACACACACTGTACCCCGTCATATAGTCTAGGGCAGCTAGTTCTTGACACACACTGTACCCCGTCATATAGTCTAGGGCAGCTAATTCTTGACACACACTGTACCCCGTCATATAGTCTAGGGCAGCTAGTTCTTGACTCACACTGTACCCCCCGTCATATAGTCTAGGGCAGCTAGTTCTTGACACACACTGTACCCCCCGTCATATAGTCTAGGGCAGCTAGTTCTTGACACACACTGTACTCCCGTCATATAGTCTAGGGCAGCTAGTTCTTGACACACACTGTACTTCCCTTCATATAGTCTAGGGCAGCTAGTTCTTGACACACACTGTACTTCCCTTCATATAGTCTAGGGCAGCTAGTTCTTGACACACACTGTACTCCCCGTCATATAGTCTAGGGCAGCTAGTTCTTGACACACACTGTACTCCCCGTCATATAGTCTAGGGCAGCTAGTTCTTGACACACACTGTACCCCCCGTCATATAGTCTAGGGCAGCTAGTTCTTGACACACACTGTACTTCCCTTCATATAGTCTAGGGCAGCTAGTTCTTGACACACACTGTACTCCCCGTCATATAGTCTAGGGCAGCTAGTTCTTGACACACACTGTACTTCCCTTCATATAGTCTAGGGCAGCTAGTTCTTGACACACACTGTACCCCCCGTCATATAGTCTAGGGCAGCTAGTTCTTGACACACACTGTACTCCCCTTCATATAGTCTAGGGCAGCTAGTTCTTGACACACACTGTACTCCCCGTCATATAGTCTAGGGCAGCTAGTTCTTGACACACACTGTACTCCCCGTCATATAGTCTAGGGCAGCTAGTTCTTGACACACACTGTACTCCTTCATATAGTCTAGGGCAGCTAGTTCTTGACACACACTGTACCCCCTTCATATAGTCTAGGCCAGCTAGTTCTTGACACACACTGTACTCCCCTTCATATAGTCTAGGGCAGCTAGTTCTTGACACACACTGTACTCCCCTTCATATAGTCTAGGGCAGCTAGTTCTTGACACACACTGTACTCCCCTTCATATAGTCTAGGGCAGCTAGTTCTTGACACACACTGTACTCCCCTTCATATAGTCTAGGGCAGCTAGTTCTTGACACACACTGTACTCCCCGTCATATAGTCTAGGGCAGCTAGTTCTTGACACACTCTGTACTCCGCGTCATATAGTCTAGGGCAGCTAGTTCTTGACACACTCTGTACTCCCCGTCATATAGTCTAGGGCAGCTAGTTCTTGACACACACTGTACTCCCCGTCATATAGTCTAGGGCAGCTAGTTCTTGACACACTCTGTACTTCCCGTCATATAGTCTAGGGCAGCTAGTTCTTCACACACACTGTACTCCCCGTCATATAGTCTAGGGCAGCTAGTTCTTGACACACACTGTACTCCCCGTCATATAGTCTAGGGCAGCTAGTTCTTGACACACACCGTACCCAGTCATATAGTCTAGGGCAGCTAGTTCTTGACACACACTGTACCCCGTCATATAGTCTAGGGCAGCTAGTTCTTGACACACACTGTACTCCCCGTCATATAGTCTAGGGCAGCTAGTTCTTGACACACACTGTACTCCCCGTCATATAGTCTAGGGCAGTAGTTCTTGACACACACTCTACCCCCGTCATATAGTCTAGGGCAGCTAGTTCTTGACACACACTGTACTCCCCGTCATATAGTCTAGGGCAGCTAGTTCTTGACACACACTGTACTCCCCGTCATATAGTCTAGGGCAGCTAGTTCTTGACACACACTGTACCCCGTCATATAGTCTAGGGCAGCTAGTTCTTGACACACACTGTACCCCAGTCATATAGTCTAGGGCAGCTAGTTCTTGACACACACTGTACTCCCCTTCATATAGTCTAGGGCAGCTAGTTCTTGACACACACTGTACCCCGTCATATAGTCTAGGGCAGCTAGTTCTTGACACACACTGTACCCCGTCATATAGTCTAGGGCAGCTAGTTCTTGACACACACTGTACCCCGTCATATAGTCTAGGGCAGCTAGTTCTTGACACACACTGTACCCCGTCATATAGTCTAGGGCAGCTAGTTCTTGACACACACTGTACCCCCCGTCATATAGTCTAGGGCAGCTAGTTCTTGACACACACTGTACCCAGTCATATAGTCTAGGGCAGCTAGTTCTTGACACACACTGTACCCACGTCATATAGTCTAGGGCAGCTAGTTCTTGACACACACTGTACCTAGTCATATAGTCTAGGGCAGCTAGTTCTTGACACACACTGTACCCCGTCATATAGTCTAGGGCAGCTAGATCTTGACACACACTGTACCCCGTCATATAGTCTAGGGCAGCTAGTTCTTGACACACACTGTACTCCCTGTCATATAGTCTAGGGCAGCTAGTTCTTGACACACACTGTACCCCGTCATATAGTCTAGGGCAGCTAGTTCTTGACACACACTGTACTCCCCGTCATATAGTCTAGGGCAGCTAGTTCTTGACACACACTGTACCCAGTCATATAGTCTAGGGCAGCTAGTTCTTGACACACACTGTACCCCGTCATATAGTCTAGGGCAGCTAGTTCTTGACACACACTGTACTCCCCGTCATACTGTATAGTCTAGGGCAGCTAGTTCTTGACACACACTGTACCCCGTCATATAGTCTAGGGCAGCTAGTTCTTGACACACACTGTACCCCCCGTCATATAGTCTAGGGCAGCTAGTTCTTGTCACACACTGTACCCCGTCATATAGTCTAGGGCAGCTAGTTCTTGACACACACTGTACTCCTTCATATAGTCTAGGGCAGCTAGTTCTTGACACACACTGTACCCCCTTCATATAGTCTAGGCCAGCTAGTTCTTGACACACACTGTACTCCCCTTCATATAGTCTAGGGCAGCTAGTTCTTGACACACACTGTACTCCCCTTCATATAGTCTAGGGCAGCTAGTTCTTGACACACACTGTACTCCCCCGTCATATAGTCTAGGGCAGCTAGTTCTTGACACACACTGTACTCCCGTCATATAGTCTAGGGCAGCTAGTTCTTGACACACTCTGTACTCCGCGTCATATAGTCTAGGGCAGCTAGTTCTTGACACACACTGTACTCCCCGTCATATAGTCTAGGGCAGCTAGTTCTTGACACACACTGTACTCCCCGTCATATAGTCTAGGGCAGCTAGTTCTTGACACACTCTGTACTTCCCGTCATATAGTCTAGGGCAGCTAGTTCTTGACACACACTGTACTCCCCGTCATATAGTCTAGGGCAGCTAGTTCTTGAAACACACTGTACTCCCCGTCATATAGTCTAGGGCAGCTAGTTCTTGACACACACCGTACCCAGTCATATAGTCTTGGGCAGCTAGTTCTTGACACACACTGTACCCCGTCATATAGTCTAGGGCAGCTAGTTCTTGACACACACTGTACTCCCCGTCATATAGTCTAGGGCAGCTAGTTCTTGACACACACTGTACCCAGTCATATAGTCTAGGGCAGTAAGTTCTTGACACACACTGTACCCAGTCATATAGTCTAGGGCAGCTAGTTCTTGACACACACTGTACTCCCCGTCATATAGTCTAGGGCAGCTAGTTCTTGACACACACTGTACTCCCCGTCATATAGTCTAGGGCAGCTAGTTCTTGACACACACTGTACCCCGTCATATAGTCTAGGGCAGCTAGTTCTTGACACACACTGTACCCAGTCATATAGTCTAGGGCAGCTAGTTCTTGACACACACTGTACTCCCCGTCATATAGTCTAGGGCAGCTAGTTCTTGACACACACTGTACCCCGTCATATAGTCTAGGGCAGCCAGTTCTTGACACACACTGTACCCCGTCATATAGTCTAGGGCAGCCAGTTCTTGACACACACTGTACCCCGTCATATAGTCTAGGGCAGCTAGTTCTTGACACACACTGTACCCCGTCATATAGTCTAGGGCAGCTAGTTCTTGACACACACTGTACTCCCCGTCATATAGTCTAGGGCAGCTAGTTCTTGACACACACTGTACCCAGTCATATAGTCTAGGGCAGCTAGTTCTTGACACACACTGTACCCCGTCATATAGTCTAGGGCAGCTAGTTCTTGACACACACTGTACCCCGTCATATAGTCTAGGGCAGCTAGTTCTTGACACACACTGTACTCCCCGTCATATAGTCTAGGGCAGCTAGTTCTTGACACACACTGTACCCCGTCATATAGTCTAGGGCAGCTAGTTCTTGACACACACTGTACTCCCCGTCATATAGTCTAGGGCAGCTAGTTCTTGACACACACTGTACCCAGTCATATAGTCTAGGGCAGCTAGTTCTTGACACACACTGTACCCCGTCATATAGTCTAGGGCAGCTAGTTCTT
Source organism: Procambarus clarkii (assembly GCF_020424385.1). NCBI lineage: Eukaryota > Metazoa > Arthropoda > Malacostraca > Decapoda > Cambaridae > Procambarus > Procambarus clarkii. The sequence goes on from NC_059644.1 coordinate 10,921,888, forward strand.
GACACACACTGTACTCCCCGTCATATAGTCTAGGGCAGCTAGTTCTTGACACACACTGTACTCCCCGTCATATAGTCTAGGGCAGCTAGTTCTTGACACACACTGTACTCCCGTCATATAGTCTAGGGCAGCTAGTTCTTGACACACACTGTACCCCGTCATATAGTCTAGGGCAGCTAGTTCTTGACACACACTGTACCCCGTCATATAGTCTAGGGCAGCTAGTTCTTGACACACACTGTACCCCGTCATATAGTCGCTAGTTCTTGACACACACTGTACCCCCGTCATATAGTCTAGGGCAGCTAGTTCTTGACACACACTGTACCCCGTCATATAGTCTAGGGCAGCTAGTTCTTGACACACACTGTACCCAGTCATATAGTCTAGGGCAGCTAGTTCTTGACACACACTGTACCCAGTCATATAGTCTAGGGCAGCTAGTTCTTGACACACACTGTACCCAGTCATATAGTCTAGGGCAGCTAGTTCTTGACACACACTGTACCCAGTCATATAGTCTAGGGCAGCTAGTTCTTGACACACACTGTACCCAGTCATATAGTCTAGGGCAGCTAGTTCTTGACACACACTGTACCCAGTCATATAGTCTAGGGCAGCTAGTTCTTGACACACACTGTACCCCGTCATATAGTCTAGGGCAGCTAGTTCTTGACACACACTGTACTCCCCGTCATATAGTCTAGGGCAGCTAGTTCTTGACACACACTGTACCCCGTCATATAGTCTAGGGCAGCTAGTTCTTGACACACACTGTACCCCGTCATATAGTCTAGGGCAGCTAGTTCTTGACACACACTGTACCCCGTCATATAGTCTAGGGCAGCTAGTTCTTGACACACACTGTACCCCGTCATATAGTCTAGGGCAGCTAATTCTTGACACACACTGTACCCCGTCATATAGTCTAGGGCAGCTAGTTCTTGACACACACTGTACTTCCCTTCATATAGTCTAGGGCAGCTAGTTCTTGACACACACTGTACTGCCCTTCATATAGTCTAGGGCAGCTAGTTCTTGACACACACTGTACCCCCCGTCATATAGTCTAGGGCAGCTAGTTCTTGACACACACTGTACCCCCCGTCATATAGTCTAGGGCAGCTAGTTCTTGACACACACTGTACCCCCCTTCATATAGTCTAGGGCAGCTAGTTCTTGACACACACTGTACCCCCCGTCATATAGTCTAGGGCAGCTAGTTCTTGACACACTCTGTACTCCCCGTCATATAGTCTAGGGCAGCTAGTTCTTGACACACACTGTACTGCCCTTCATATAGTCTAGGGCAGCTAGTTCTTGACACACACTGTACCCCCCGTCATATAGTCTAGGGCAGCTAGTTCTTGACACACACTGTACTTCCCTTCATATAGTCTAGGGCAGCTAGTTCTTGACACACACTGTACTCCCCGTCATATAGTCTAGGGCAGCTAGTTCTTGACACACACTGTACTTCCCTTCATATAGTCTAGGGCAGCTAGTTCTTGACACACACTGTACCCCCCGTCATATAGTCTAGGGCAGCTAGTTCTTGACACACACTGTACTCCCCTTCATATAGTCTAGGGCAGCTAGTTCTTGACACACACTGTACTCCCCGTCATATAGTCTAGGGCAGCTAGTTCTTGACACACACTGTACTCCCCGTCATATAGTCTAGGGCAGCTAGTTCTTGACACACACTGTACTCCTTCATATAGTCTAGGGCAGCTAGTTCTTGACACACACTGTACCCCCTTCATATAGTCTAGGGCAGCTAGTTCTTGACACACACTGTACTCCCCTTCATATAGTCTAGGGCAGCTAGTTCTTGACACACACTGTACTCCCCTTCATATAGTCTAGGGCAGCTAGTTCTTGACACACACTGTACTCCCCTTCATATAGTCTAGGGCAGCTAGTTCTTGACACACACTGTACTCCCCTTCATATAGTCTAGGGCAGCTAGTTCTTGACACACACTGTACTCCCGTCATATAGTCTAGGGCAGCTAGTTCTTGACACACACTGTACTCCGCGTCATATAGTCTAGGGCAGCTAGTTCTTGACACACTCTGTACTCCCCGTCATATAGTCTAGGGCAGCTAGTTCTTGACACACACTGTACTCCCCGTCATATAGTCTAGGGCAGCTAGTTCTTGACACACTCTGTACTTCCCGTCATATAGTCTAGGGCAGCTAGTTCTTGACACACACTGTACTCCCCGTCATATAGTCTAGGGCAGCTAGTTCTTGACACACACTGTACTCCCCGTCATATAGTCTAGGGCAGCTAGTTCTTGACACACACCGTACCCAGTCATATAGTCTAGGGCAGCTAGTTCTTGACACACACTGTACCCGTCATATAGTCTAGGGCAGCTAGTTCTTGACACACACTGTACTCCCCGTCATATAGTCTAGGGCAGCTAGTTCTTGACACACACTGTACCCAGTCATATAGTCTAGGGCAGTAAGTTCTTGACACACACTGTACCCAGTCATATAGTCTAGGGCAGCTAGTTCTTGACACACACTGTACTCCCCGTCATATAGTCTAGGGCAGCTAGTTCTTGACACACACTGTACTCCCCGTCATATAGTCTAGGGCAGCTAGTTCTTGACACACACTGTACCCCGTCATATAGTCTAGGGCAGCTAGTTCTTGACACACACTGTACCCCCGTCATATAGTCTAGGGCAGCTAGTTCTTGACACACTGTACTCCCCGTCATATAGTCTAGGGCAGCTAGTTCTTGACACACACTGTACCCCGTCATATAGTCTAGGGCAGCCAGTTCTTGACACACACTGTACCCCGTCATATAGTCTAGGGCAGCTAGTTCTTGACACACACTGTACCCCGTTCATATAGTCTAGGGCAGCTAGCTCTTGACACACACTGTACCCCGTCATATAGTCTAGGGCAGCTAGTTCTTGACACACACTGTACTCCCCGTCATATAGTCTAGGGCAGCTAGTTCTTGACACACACTGTACCCAGTCATATAGTCTAGGGCAGCTAGTTCTTGACACACACTGTACCCAGTCATATAGTCTAGGGCAGCTAGTTCTTGACACACACTGTACCTAGTCATATAGTCTAGGGCAGCTAGTTCTTGACACACACTGTACCCCGTCATATAGTCTAGGGCAGCTAGATCTTGACACACACTGTACCCCGTCATATAGTCTAGGGCAGCTAGTTCTTGACACACACTGTACTCCCCGTCATATAGTCTAGGGCAGCTAGTTCTTGACACACACTGTACCCCGTCATATAGTCTAGGGCAGCTAGTTCTTGACACACACTGTACTCCCCGTCATATAGTCTAGGGCAGCTAGTTCTTGACACACACTGTACCCAGTCATATAGTCTAGGGCAGCTAGTTCTTGACACACATTGTACCCCGTCATATAGTCTAGGGCAGCTAGTTCTTGACACACACTGTACTCCCCGTCATATAGTCTAGGGCAGCTAGTTCTTGACACACACTGTACTCCCCGTCATATAGTCTAGGGCAGCTAGTTCTTGACACACACTGTACTCCCCGTCATATAGTCTAGGGCAGCTAGTTCTTGACACACACTGTACCCCGTCATATAGTCTAGGGCAGCTAGTTCTTGGCACACACTGTACCCCGTCATATAGTCTAGGGCAGCTAGTTCTTGACACACACTGTACCCCGTCATATAGTCTAGGGCAGCTAGTTCTTGACACACACTGTACTCCCCGTCATATAGTCTAGGGCAGCTAGTTCTTGACACACTGTACCCCCCCTTCATATAGTCTAGGGCAGCTAGTTCTTGACACACACTGTACCCCGTCATATAGTCTAGGGCAGCTAGTTCTTGACACACACTGTACCCAGTCATATAGTCTAGGGCAGCTAGTTCTTGACACACACTGTACCCCGTCATATAGTCTAGGGCAGCTAGTTCTTGACACACACTGTACTCCCCGTCATACTGTATAGTCTAGGGCAGCTAGTTCTTGACACACACTGTACCCCGTCATATAGTCTAGGGCAGCTAGTTCTTGACACACACTGTACCCCCCGTCATATAGTCTAGGGCAGCTAGTTCTTGACACACACTGTACCCCGTCATATAGTCTAGGGCAGCTAGTTCTTGACACACACTGTACCCAGTCATATAGTCTAGGGCAGCTAGTTCTTGACACACTCTGTACCCAGTCATATAGTCTAGGGCAGCTAGTTCTTGACACACACTGTACCCAGTCATATAGTCTAGGGCAGCTAGTTCTTGACACACACTGTACCCAGTCATATAGTCTAGGGCAGCTAGTTCTTGACACACACTGTACCCAGTCATATAGTCTAGGGCAGCTAGTTCTTGACACACACTGTACCCCGTCATATAGTCTAGGGCAGCTAGTTCTTGACACACACTGTACTCCCCGTCATATAGTCTAGGGCAGCTAGTTCTTGACACACACTGTACCCCGTCATATAGTCGAGGGCAGCTAGTTCTTGACACACACTGTACCCCGTCATATAGTCTAGGGCAGCTAGTTCTTGACACACACTGTACCCCGTCATATAGTCTAGGGCAGCTAGTTCTTGACACACACTGTACCCCGTCATATAGTCTAGGGCAGCTAGTTCTTGACACACACTGTACTCCCCGTCATATAGTCTAGGGCAGCTAGTTCTTGACACACACTGTACCCCGTCATATAGTCTAGGGCAGCTAGTTCTTGACACACACTGTACCCCGTCATATAGTCTAGGGCAGCTAGTTCTTGACACACACTGTACCCCGTCATATAATCTAGGGCAGCTAGTTCTTGACACACACTGTACCCAGTCATATAGTCTAGGGCAGCTAGTTCTTGACACACACTGTACCCCGTCATATAGTCTAGGGCAGCTAGTTCTTGACACACACTGTACCCCGTCATATAGTCTAGGGCAGCTAGTTCTTGACACACACTGTACCCAGTCATATAGTCTAGGGCAGCTAGTTCTTGACACACACTGTACCCAGTCATATAGTCTAGGGCAGCTAGTTCTTGACACACACTGTACCCCGTCATATAGTCTAGGGCAGCTAGTTCTTGACACACACTGTACCCAGTCATATAGTCTAGGGCAGCTAGTTCTTGACACACACTGTACCCCGTCATATAGTCTAGGGCAGCTAGTTCTTGACACACACTGTACCCAGTCATATAGTCTAGGGCAGCTAGTTCTTGACACACACTGTACCCCGTCATATAGTCTAGGGCAGCTAGTTCTTGACACACACTGTACCCCGTCATATAGTCTAGGGCAGCTAGTTCTTGACACACACTGTACTCCCCGGCATATAGTCTAGGGCAGCTAGTTCTTGACACACACTGTACCCCGTCATATAGTCTAGGGCAGCTAGTTCTTGACACACACTGTACTCCGTCATATAGTCTAGGGCAGCTAGTTCTTGACACACACTGTACCCCGTCATATAGTCTAGGGCAGCTAGTTCTTGACACACACTGTACCCCGTCATATAGTCTAGGACAGCCAGTTCTTGACACACACTGTACCCCGTCATATAGTCTAGGGCAGCTAGTTCTTGACACACACTGTACCCAGTCATATAGTCTAGGGCAGCTAGTTCTTGACACACACTGTACCCAGTCATATAGTCTAGGGCAGCTAGTTCTTGACACACACTGTACCCCGTCATATAGTCTAGGGCAGCTAGTTCTTGACACACACTGTACCCAGTCATATAGTCTAGGGCAGCTAGTTCTTGACACACACTGTACCCAGTCATATAGTCTAGGGCAGCTAGTTCTTGACACACACTGTACCCCGTCATATAGTCTAGGGCAGCTAGTTCTTGACACACACTGTACCCCGTCATATAGTCTAGGGCAGCTAGTTCTTGACACACACTGTACCCCGTCATATAGTCTAGGGCAGCTAGTTCTTGACACACACTGTACCCAGTCATATAGTCTAGGGCAGCTAGTTCTTGACACACACTGTACCCCGTCATATAGTCTAGGGCAGCCAGTAGGTAGCAACCATTACCCTAAAATCGAGGAGTAACAATGACTTGCTACAGAACATGATGCACACTGTAGGTTGAGAGGTCACAGGCACCCCTGTATGTATGTATATATATATATATATATATATATATATATATATATATATATATATATATATATATATATAGAGAGAGAGAGAGAGAGAGCGAGAGAGAGAGAGAGAGAGAGAGAGAGAGAGAGAGAGAGAGAGAGAGAGAGAGGGGGGAGAGAGAGGGGGGGAGAGAGAGAGAGAGAGAGAGAGAGAGAGAGAGAGAGAGAGAGAGAGAGAGAGAGAGAGAGAGAGAGAGAGAGAGAGAGAGAGAGAGAGAGAGAGAGAGAGAGAGAGAGGAGAGAGAGAGAGAGAGAGAGAGGGAGAGAGAGAGAGAGCGAGAGAGAGAGAGAGCGAGAGAGAGCGAGAGAGCGAGAGAGAGAGCGAGAGAGCGAGAGAGAGCGAGAGCGAGAGCGAGAGAGAGAGAGAGAGAGAGAGAGAGAGAGAGAGAGGACAGGGACAGACACTGGGCAAGAAAGGTGTGGGACGGGAGAGGAGGACGGGAGAGCACAACAGGGAAGGTTGGGGGGGGGGGGAGGAGGCTGGGAGCCACAGAGGAAAAGGAGCAGGTAAGACTCCCGGAGGAGGGGGAGGGTGGGGGGGGGAGTGAGGAACCATTGTGAGAGGAACAAACAAGCCGGAGGTGCCCCGGCGTCTTAACCCCCCCCCCTCCACCCCACTTCCTGTCTTCTCTCTCTCTCCAGCTCCTCTTGTCCTGCTACCCCCCCCCTCCACCACCACCACCCCCCCCGTCCACCATCCCCCGTCCACCACCACCACCCCCCCCCCCGTCCACCATCCCCACCACCCCCCGTCCACCACCCCCCCCCCGTCCACCATCCCCACCACCCCCCCCCGTCCACCATCCCCACCACCCCCCGTCCACCACCACCACCCCCCCGTCCACCATCCCCACCACCCCCCGTCCACCACCCCCCCCCACCCCCCGTCCACCACCCCCCCCCCCCCCCCCGTCCACCATCCTGACCCCCCCCCCGTCCACCATCCCCAGTCCACCACCTACACCAACCACCACCAGAGCATCACCACCAACCACCACCCCCCGTCCACCACCACCACCCCCCCCGTCCACCATCCCCACCACCCCCGTCCACCACCCCCACCACCCCCCGTCCACCACCCCCCCCCGTCCACCATCCCCCCCCCCCCGTCCACCATCCCCAGTCCACCACCACCACCAACCACCACCAGAGCATCACCACCAACCACCACCCCCACCACCCCCCGTCCACCACCCCCCCCCGTCCACCATCCCCACCCCCCCCCCGTCCACCATCCCCAGTCCACCACCTCCACCAACCACCACCAGAGCATCACCACCAACCACCACCCCCCGTCCACCACCACCAACTACCACCACCACCTCCCATCCACCATCACCAACCACCACCAGAGCACCACCACCAACCACCACCAGAGCACCACCACCAGCCACCACCACCAACCACCACCAGAGCACCACCACCAACCACCACCAGAGCACCACCACCAGCCACCACCACCAACCACCACCACCACCCCCCATCCACCACCACCAACCACCACCAGAGCACCACCACCAACCACCACCCCCCCGTCCACCACCACCAACCACCACCACCACCCCCCCCATCCACCACCACCAACCACCACCAGAGCACCACCACCCCCCATCCACCACCACCAACCACCACCAGAGCACCACCACCCCCCGTCCACCACCAGCACCACAATCAACCACCACCAGGGCACCACTGATATTATTACCATCTTACACCATAGCCATCCTTGCACAACGAGACACAATCACTACATACAAAATACTCCGTGGGTAAACACGAGCAGCATATTTGCCATATGAGGAAACAACCCGTTCTCGCACCTGCTTATAGTCAAAATCAAAAATAAATTGTAAAGTAACTCAGGACATTGTCAAATTTTGTATAAAATCTCTATTGTTTAATAAAACTAAAAGAAAAAGTTAGAGCCTTGAAAAAATATGGCTTGGAATATGTCGCAAATATACTTATTTATAAACAAAATAGTGACTATAAGCAATAAGTCATATATGTGCTGTCTTGTGCGAGAGCAGGTTGCAGGAAAGGGAAGAATTTGCGCCTCAAGGTGAGCCAGGGTGAGCCAGGGTGAGCCAAGGTGAGCCAAGGTGAGCCAGGATGAGCCAGGGTTTTCTTGAGATGATTTCGGGGCTTTAGTGTCCCCGCGGCCCGGTCCTCGACCAGGCCTCTACCCCCCAGGAAGCAGCCCGTGACAGCTGACTAACACCGAGGTACCTATTTTACTGCTAGGTAACAGGGGCATAGGGTGAAAGAAACTCTGCCTATTGTTTCTCGCCGGCGCCTGGGATCGAACCCAGGACCACAGGATCACAAGTCCAGCGTGCTGTCCGCTCGGCCGACCGGCTCACAGACACGCACGTGCGCGTGGGAGGGTGTGGGAGGCAGATTACCAACAGCTACAAATGTGGTGATAACAACCTCCACCTTGAGGTTATCTTGCTGTGATTTCGGGGCTTAGCGTCCCCGCGGCCCGGTCTTCGACCAGGCCTCCTTTTTGTTACACACCCCCCAGGAAGCAGCCCGTACCAGCTGTTTAACTCACAGGTACCTATTTACAGCTAGGTAAACAGGAGCATCAATTTGAAAGAAACTTTTTGCCCATTTGTCTCCGCCTCCACCGGGGATCGAACCCGGAACCTCAGGACTACGAATCCGAAGCGCTGTCCACTCAGTTGTCAGGCGTCCAAACCGAACATATTCCATGTTCCTCACACGACACGAGTCTACGTATTCACTTAGTTGTGCTTGCGGGGGTTGAGCTCTGCTTTTTCAGCCCGCCTCTCAACTGTCAATCAACTGTTTCTACTACTACTATTCCTCCCCCCCCCCCGACACACACACACCAGGAAACAGCCCGTGACAGCTGACCAACTCCCAGGTACCTATTTACTGCTAGGTAACAGGGGCATAGGGTGAAACTCTGCCTATCGTTTCTCGCCGGCGCCCGGGATCGAACTCGGAACCACATGATCACATGACCAGCGTGCTGTCCGCTCGGGCGGCCGGCTCACAGACACGCACGTGCGCGTCAGTACGTGAAGGAGAGTTCAGGCATTACAACTCTGCCACCAGACACATCAAGTAGTGAGAGAAGACCGCTTTCTGCTCTCTGTGGAGGGCTGGATGGTCCAGCACGTGGCTGGATGGTCCAGCACGTGGCTGGATGGTCCAGCACGTGGCTGGATGGTCCAGCACGTGGCTGGATGGTCCAGCACGTGGGTGGATGGTCCAGCACGTGGGTGGATGGTCCAGCACGTGGGTGGAGGGTCCAGCACGTGGGTGGATGGTCCTACACGTGGGTGGATGGTCCAGCACGTGGGTGGATGGTCCTACACGTGGGTGGATGGTCCTACACGTGGGTGGATGGTCCAGCACGTGGGTGGATGGTCCAGCACGTGGGTGGATGGTCCAGCACGTGGGTGGATGGTCCAGCACGTGGGTGGATGGTCCAGCACGTGGGTGGATGGTCCAGCACGTGGGTGGATGGTCCAGCACGTGGGTGGATGGTCCAGCACGTGGGTGGATGGTCCAGCACGTGGGTGGATGGTCCAGCACGTGGGTGGATGGTCCAGCACGTGGGTGGAGGGTCCAGCACGTGGGTGGAGGGTCCAGCACGTGGGTGGAGGGTCCAGCACGTGGGTGGAGGGTCCAGCACGTGGGTGGAGGGTCCAGCACGTGGGTGGAGGGTCCAGCACGTGGGTGGATGGTCCAGCACGTGGGTGGAGGGTCCAGCACGTGGGTGGAGGGTCCAGCACGTGGGTGGATGGTCCTACACGTGGGTGGATGGTCCTACACGTGGGTGGATGGTCCTACACGTGGGTGGATGGTCCTACGCGTGGGTGGAGGGTCCTACACGTGGGTGGAGGGTCCTACACGTGGGTGGATGGTCCTACACGTGGGTGGATGGTCCTACACGTGGGTGGAGGGTCCTACACGTGGGTGGATGGTCCTACACGTGGGTGGATGGTCCTACACGTGGGTGGAGGGTCCAGCACGTGGGTGTATGGTCCAGCACGTGGATGGATGGTCCTACACGTGGGTGGATGGTCCTACACGTGGGTGGATGGTCCAGCACGTGGGTGGATGGTCCAGCACGTGGGTGGATGGTCCAGCACGTGGGTGGATGGTCCAGCACGTGGGTGGATGGTCCAGCACGTGGGTGGATGGTCCAGCACGTGGGTGGATGGTCCAGCACGTGGGTGGAGGGTCCAGCAGGAGCCAGCAGGGGTGGAGGGAGTCCAGCAGGAGCCAGCAGGGGTGGAGAGGAGCCAGCAGGGGTGGAGGGTCCAGCAGGAGCCAGCAGGTGTGCAGAGGGTTCAGCAGGAGCCAGCAGGGGTGGAGGGTCCAGCAGGAACCAGCAGGGGTGGAGGGTTCAGCAGGAGCCAGCAGGTGTGCAGAGGGTTCAGCAGGAGCCAGCAGGTGTGCAGAGGGTTCAGCAGGAGCCAGCAGGTGTGCAGAGGGTTCAGCAGGAGCCAGCAGGTGTGCAGAGGGTTCAGCAGGAGCCAGCAGGTGTGCAGAGGGTTCAGCAGGAGCCAGCAGGTGTGCAGAGGGTTCAGCAGGAGCCAGCAGGTGTGCAGAGGGTTCAGCAGGAGCCAGCAGATGTGGAGAGGGTTCAGCAGGAGCCAGCAGGTGTGGAGAGGGTTCAGCAGGAGCCAGCAGGTGTGGAGAGGGTTCAGCAGGAGCCAGCAGGTGTGGAGAGGGTTCAGCAGGAGCCAGCAGGTGTGGAGAGGGTTCAGCAGGAGCCAGCAGGTGTGGAGAGGGTTCAGCAGGAGCCAGCAGGGGTGGAGAGGGTTCAGCCGGAGCCAGCAGGTGTGGAGAGGGTTCAGCAGGAGCCAGCAGGGGTGGAGAGGGTCCAGCAGGAGCCAGCAGGTGTGGAGAGGGTTCAGCAGGAGCCACTCTCAACAGTTCCAAGGTAAATACAGCCTGAAAGGCTTGCTGGTCTCCGGCTAACGTCTCACATAACGGGTGAAACACGCGGGGGAATTAATTCACTTGCACAAATATTGTTACACCAAACTAAGAGAGACGGCTTAAGAAAACGTAAGACACCTTAATTGAGGGCAATGTTACTCTAGCTGTTTAAGGAGTCGTGGTTGAGTGGCGGGGCCGTGGGGGCGCCGAGAGGAGCGTTCTCCAACTCTCTACAACAAGCTAATTATGCCACGCTAGGGACGCCATGCTAGGGACGCCACGCTAGGAACGCCACACAGCTACGCCACGCTACGTAGGTACGCCACACAGCTACGCCACGCTACACCGGTACACCACGCTAGGTACGCCACGCTAGACACACCACACAGGTACACCTCGCAGGTACACGTCAGGAGGTGCCAAATAAACGGGAGCCAAGGTCCTCATACACCCTGGGGCCAGGGATCCCTTACATTCCCCGGGGCCAGGGTGTATGACAGTGGTAAAATGGTATTTTATATATATATATATATATATATATATATTACACATATACACTGTGTATATATATATACAGAGTATTCATCTATGGACATCCATATATGGTGAAACACATGTGAAGAACCTCTCACACACTCACAGCTCCCTGACAAGAGGGAGCCAGCTTAGCTTAGCTGCCAACACCCACACATGGTGTCAGCAAGGCGGACAGCCCGCCTGCTTTCATACCTCTCACTGTATTTCCCACTTCTATACTTCCCTTCACCTGTGCCTCTCCTTCCTCTTTTTTTTTGGGGGGGGAGGGGAGTAAAAAGAAGGTAAAATGGTCAGATTTTATTATGTGTGTTGTTAAGTTCTCTTCTTATGGGCGCCTTATATACCTAGTTGTGCTTGCGGGGGTTGAGCTCTGGCTCTCTGGTCCCGCCTCTCAACCGTCAATCAGCAGGTGTGCAGGTTCCTGAGCCTATTGGGCTCTATCATATCTACACTTGAAACTGTGTATGGAGTCAGCCTCCACCACATCACTGCCTAATGCATTCCATCTGTTAACTACTCTGACACTGAAAAAGGTCTTTCTAACGTCCCTGTGGCTCATATGGGTACTCAGCTTCCACCTGTGTCCCCTTGTTCGCGTCCCACCCCCCGTGCTTAACAGTTTATCTTTATCTACCCTGTCAATTCCTCTGAGAATTTTGTAGGTAGTGATCATGTCTCCCCTTACACTTCTGTCTTCCAGTGTCGTGAGGTGCTTTTCATGCAGCCTTTCCTCGTAACTCATGCCTCTTAGTTCTGGGACTAGTCTAGTGGCATACCTCTGAACTTTTTCCCTGTTGCTCGTGCACAAGCAACAGGGTTCCATCAAGGAGCATATAATCTCCTCACCCAACCAGACCAACACTAGAGAAATCTGAACAAGCAACACAAATTATTGACATAGTACAGTGACAGCAGAAGACTCGACATCAGCGAGGCACTACACAAAAGTTAAAACCAGCAATCAACAGCCAATTAACACAATTACATTCTACTCAAATCAAGACCCCGAAAAACACAGAAACAGTAGAAGCAAGAACATAGAACACACAATGACCTATAATACCCATTGTGCCATTGATCCACTTGTTAATTTCATGTCCTGTATCACCTCACCCCAAGCTAATATAAGCATTGGCAGAGTATAGAAAATTTATCTTTGAAAATGTAAGGAGTGTCTTGCGAAACTTTTCCCTTGGCGTCAAACCTTAAATATAGCGGGAAAATGAACTTTGGAATGTTAATTTTTCAACTTCTGTAGAAAGTGAAGAAAAACATAAGATATATAACTGAAAACTTACACGCAAAAAGTGACTCGAATCCATACTGCCAGGAACACTCTGCAATTAGTCTACGGGACCCTTTAACCACTCGACAGTGGTTAAGGGGTCCCGTACACCAGTTGCGTCTGGCAGTATGGGTTCGAGTCACTTCTGGGGGTGTGATTTTTCACTTGCATATATGCCTGGGGACCATTCAGGTTTGTTCGCATTATATATATATATATATATATATATATATATATATATATATATATATATATATATATATATATATATATATATATATATATATATATATATACACACACACATACACATACACATACACACACACACACACACACATATATATATATGGGACTTCATCATCAGATCTTAATAACACACAAGTTACACTAGAACAAGCAGTAAACAAAGAACTCACACTGGACAAAATTACCAAACAAGAGACAAGAGATAAAGCGATACAAGTTACAAAACAAACACAGAGAAACTTAGATAAAGTGATCAAACAGAGTCAAACGCGATACTTATCACCGGGATACTCAAAACTTATCCAAACTTTTAAGAAGTCTGGAAGACATTTTCTTTGATTATACAAAGGCTTCCAACTGGCTCTAAGCCAGGTATTTTATGATCGTTGCCAAAGGTTCATAAAACAGGTATACCCATAGGTTATCTTGAGATGATTTCGGGGCTTTAGTGTCCCCGCGGCCCGGTCCTCGACCAGGCCTCCACCCCCAGGAAGCAGCCCGTGACGGCTGACTAACACCCAGGTACCTATTTTACTGCTAGGTAACAGGGGCATACACCACACAAAAGGTGGGGTACAGGGTACACCACACAAAAGGTGAGGTACGGGGTACACCACACAAGGTGGGGTACAGGGTACACCACACAAGGTGAGGTACAGGGTACACCACACACAAGGTGAGGTACAGGGTACACCACACACAAGGTGAGGTACAGGGTACACCACACACAAGGTGAGGTACAGGGTACACCACACACAAGGTGAGGTACAGGGTACACCACACACAAGGTGAGGTACAGGGTACACCACACACAAGGTGAGGTACAGGGTACACCACACACAAGGTGAGGTACAGGGTACACCACACACAAGGTGAGGTACAGGGTACACCACACACAAGGTGAGGTACAGGGTACACCACACACAAGGTGAGGTACAGGGTACACCACCCAAGGTGAGGTACAGGGTATACCACACACAAGGTGAGGTACAGGGTACACCACACACAAGGTGAGGTACAGGGTACACCACACACAAGGTGAGGTACAGGGTACACCACACACAAGGTGAGGTACAGGGTACACCACACACAAGGTAAGGTACAGGGTACACCACACACAAGGTGAGGTACAGGGTACACCACACACAAGGTGAGGTACAGGGTACACCACACACAAGGTGAGGTACAGGGTACACCACACAAAAGGCGGGGTACAGGGTACACCACACACAAGGTGAGGTACAGGGTACACCACACACAAGGTGAGGTACAGGGTACACCACACACAAGGTGAGGTACAGGGTACACCACACACAAGGTGAGGTACAGGGTACACCACACAAGATGGGGTACAGGGTACACCACACACAAAGTGAGGTACAGGGTACACCACACACAAGGTGAGGTACAGGGTACACCACACAAAAGGCGGGGTACAGGGTACACCACACACAAGGTGAGGTACAGGGTACACCACACACAAGGTGAGGTACAGGGTACACCACACACAAGGTGAGGTACAGGGTACACCACACACAAGGTGAGGTACAGGGTACACCACACACAAGGTGAGGTACAGGGTACACCACACAAAAGGCGGGGTACAGGGTACACCACACACAAGGTGAGGTACAGGGTACACCACACACAAGGTGAGGTACAGGGTACACCACACACAAGGTGAGGTACAGGGTACACCACACACAAGGTGAGGTACAGGGTACACCACACACAAGGTGAGGTACAGGGTACACCACACACAAGGTGAGGTACAGGGTACACCACACACAAGGTGAGATACAGGGTACACCACACACAAGGTGAGGTACAGGGTACACCACACAAGATGGGGTACAGGGTACACCACACAAGGTGAGATACAGGGTACACCACACACAAGGTGAGGTACAGGGTACACCACACAAAAGGCGGGGTACAGGGTACACCACACACAAGGTGAGGTACAGGGTACACCACACACAAGGTGAGGTACAGGGTACACCACACACAAGGTGAGGTACAGGGTACACCACACACAAGGTGAGGTACAGGGTACACCACACACAAGGTGAGGTACAGGGTACACCACACACAAGGTGAGGTACAGGGTACACCACACACAAGGTGAGGTACAGGGTACACCACACACAAGGTGAGGTACAGGGTACACCACACACAAGGTGAGGTACAGGGTACACCACACACAAGGTGAGGTACAGGGTACACCACACACAAGGTGAGGTACAGGGTACACCACACACAAGGTGAGGTACAGGGTACACCACACACAAGGTGAGGTACAGGGTACACCACACACAAGGTGAGGTACAGGGTACACCACACACAAGGTGAGGTACAGGGTACACCACACACAAGGTGAGGTACAGGGTACACCACACACAAGGTGAGGTACAGGGTACACCACACACAAGGTGAGGTACAGGGTACACCACACACAAGGTGAGGTACAGGGTACACCACACACAAGGTGAGGTACAGGGTACACCACACACAAGGTGAGGTACAGGGTACACCACACACAAGGTGAGGTACAGGGTACACCACACACAAGGTGAGGTACAGGGTACACCACACACAAGGTGAGGTACAGGGTACACCACACACAAGGTGAGGTACAGGGTACACCACACACAAGGTGGGGTACAGGGTACACCACACACAAGGTGAGGTACAGGGTACACCACACACAAGGTGAGGTACAGGGTACACCACACACAAGGTGAGGTACAGGGTACACCACACACAAGGTGAGGTACAGGGTACACCACACACAAGGTGAGGTACAGGGTACACCACACACAAGGTGAGGTACAGGGTACACCACACACAAGGTGGGGTACAGGGTACACCACACACAAGGTGGGGTACAGGGTACACCACACAAAAGGCGGGGTACAGGGTACACCACACACAAGGTGAGGTACAGGGTACACCACACACAAGGTGAGGTACAGGGTACACCACACACAAGGTGAGGTACAGGGTACACCACAC
Organism: Procambarus clarkii; assembly: GCF_020424385.1. Taxonomy (NCBI): domain Eukaryota; kingdom Metazoa; phylum Arthropoda; class Malacostraca; order Decapoda; family Cambaridae; genus Procambarus; species Procambarus clarkii. The sequence goes on from NC_059644.1 coordinate 10,938,054, forward strand.
ACAAGGTGAGGTACAGGGTACACCACACACAAGGTGAGGTACAGGGTACACCACACACAAGGTGAGGTACAGGGTACACCACACACAAGGTGAGGTACAGGGTACACCACACACAAGGTGAGGTACAGGGTACACCACACAAGGTGAGGTACAGGGTACACCACACACAAGGTGGGGTACAGGGTACACCACACAAGGTGAGGTACAGGGTACACCACACACAGGGTGAGGTACAGGGTACACCACACAAGGTGAGGTACAGGGTACACCACACAAGGTGAGGTACGGGGGTCTAGAGCCAACACAACAAGGGACAACTAACATCTGGCAATATCTCGCACTGTACAAACATCACCCCACAAATTTATGCCCTTCATAAAAATTACCAACTAATTGGTTATTTTGTTTGTGTGTTCGCCAGACCGCACTGACCTGTGACCGGTCTCCACGTCGCCCCCGACGCCCCCTCAGGCCTTTTTTTTTGTTTGGTGGGGGGGGGGGTAAAGAAGATGGAAAGACATAGGTGAAGGGAAGTTTGGAAGTGGGAAACACAGTGAGAGGTATGAAAGCAGGCGGGCTGTCCGCCTTGCTGACACGATGTGTGGGGTGTTGGCAGCTAAGCTGGCTCCCTCTTGTCAGGGAGCTGTGAGTGTGTGAGAGGTTCTTCACATGTGTTTCACCATATATGGATGTCTATAGATGAATACTGTTTAGCACCTTGAAGTTACCTTGAGGTGTTTTCGGGGCTTAGGGGCTTTCTCGGGCCTCTGATGTTGATAGTTGGCTCTCAGAGTACCTGTTGCACCTCTGCTCTTCAACAGTGGTATTCTGCACATCCTGCCATGTCTCCTGGTCTCACGTGGTGTTATTTCTGTGTGCAGGTTTGGGACCAGCCCCTCTACTATTTTCCACGTGTAAATTATTATGTACCTCTCCCGCCTGCGCTCAAGAGAATACAGATTTAGGCTCTTTAGTCGGTCCCAGTAGTTTAGATGTTATACTGAGTGGTGTTATGATCCCAGGTAGCTGGAAAACGAGTTTACCTGCTGTGAGTTATTTACCAAACCTGACTCAACTAAGCGGTCAAAGGAAAGATAGACATTTAAATAAATATTAAGTGCTTGGCTAAATCTTGAGGTTATCTTGAGATGATTTCGGGGCTTTAGTGTCCCCGCGGCCCGGTCCTCAACCAGGCCTCCACCCCCAGGAAGCAGCCCGTGACAGCTGACTAACACCCAGGTACCTATTTTACTGCTAGGTAACAGGGGCATAGGGTGAAAGAAACTCTGCCCATTGTTTCTCGCCGGCGCCTGGGATCGAACCCAGGACCACAGGATCACAAGTCCAGCGTGCTGTCCGCTCGGCCTACCGGCTCCTCCCAATGGCTAACATTGATGAATAGTTTAAAAGTATGGGCAATGGATAAATATGTAAATAAATGAATTGACATGAGATGTGGAGAGTTTGTAGAGAAGGTGTGAGGCTCACTGGCCACTTGAACACCAGAAATCGTGAGGGGAAGTCACGCTCCATTGAGCTCCTGTTAGAGAAGAACCCCTTAATTGATATACCATCAAGAGGAACGAAATGAGCAGACATTTCGGTTGTGAAATCAGTCTGGAAACTTGTGTGCTCAAGTCGTGGACTGTAGGAAGAGTTGTGAAGCAGGCCTGAAGCATTTTTGTGTGTGGGTTGTCTGAGCGTCCTGGTCGAGCGTCAGCGAGAAAGCGCCCTCAAATGAAACAAATTATGTGGTAACTCATTTTGACCAGTTGCTAGTGATTGCCTGTAGTTGATCGTGTGCCCAGCGATCATGGCAAGATACATTAGGCATATTTTATTTAGGCAGAAAGCTTAAATAAGAGAGTAAAGATAGAGGAACATCCTGGAGAGAGGAGCGGTGCGTCCTCTCTCGTCGAGTACCTTGGGGCAACTGAGAGTGGCGGCGGCAGGCAGCCTCCAGGGGGAGGCGGAGTATGGCCTCGTCCACACGTGGGGGAGTCCCCTCACATGGGTGCGGGAATCAGAGAGATGTCGGGTGAAGACATTTACTGTGTGAGAATATATTTTAGTTATATGTTAGTAGGGAAACATTTTTATTGACGTGTCAGTGGGTTGCAGGTTTGTGTGGAGAAAGTGATGGGAGAACTTCGAGGCCAGGGAAGAAGTTAGTGGATGGCACTCCAAGGCTGTAGAAGTGAATGCTGAACTGTGTGGAAGAGCAGAGCCCCATAGTGAGGAGGTGGATCTCAAGCTGTGGGAAGAGGAGCAGTGAAGTGAAGTTTCACGTGCTTCTGTGGAATCAGTGGAGCATCACTGGTGTTCAATAAAACCTTCATGGTGTAGCAGTCTGGAAGAGCTGTAGAAGACCCTTGTAGACAATTCAGGGAGAACCTAGAGATATAAAGGGTAGTGAGCCTTTAGATGCAGAGCGGAGGTTCACGGTGACTACTAATAATGTATTAGGAGAGTGCTTGAATGTCATTGGCGTGTAAGGCCCATTGCAAAGTGGGTGACTGTGACCATTTTTTGTGTTGAGGAATTTCTATGCAGATGTTTCTAGTGTCACAGTCAGAGGCTGAGTTACATATATATATTTTGGGGCTGATTGTATAATATTATTACGACGAGATTTAACCCACTTGGTGGGGAGGGGGGGAGTAATAAGTGGCAAGCCAGGAGTTGGGCAACCACTTGATATAGACGGCTGGTGAAGCCAGGATGGTATTGGATTGCAACCAGAATATAATAGATTAAAGTGTTTAGGTTAACATTCTTATTTATTTTATGTAAGTATACTGTACATGTTCCTTGTACATTAAATGTACTTAGTTAACATGTGTTTGCCCTTGTCCTGGTGAGGCTTACCAGAAAGCAAACACAGAGAGAGAGAGAGAGAGAGAGAGAGAGAGAGAGAGAGAGAGAGAGAGAGAGAGAGAGAGAGAGAGAGAGAGAGAGAGAGAGAGAGAGAGAGAGAGGCAGAGAGAGAGAGAGAGAGAGAGGGGGGACGGGGGGGGAGGGGGATTACAACTGCGGACTGGGTGAATGAAAATACTAATTTACAAAAAGGGGGATTGAGGAGATCATTCCAAACAAGGAGAGAGTGGGGAGTCACAGCGGCTCAAGTAGGGTGTGCATAGGACAACGAGGCCAGTGTTGGAGCCGCACCACCCAGATATGTGATGCTGAACCCCTCTCCAAGATCAAGAAGCGTACAGGATGATTTCCTGAGTAAACTACAAGCACTCATTGTTGGTCGACCGGCAGTAGCGAAAGTGTGGCTGCCGAGGTCGTTTGTCTGTTCCGGCAGAGAGTGGTTGGGGAGACGTTGTCTACCTGTACGCGAAGAACAGTCTGGTACAGTGACCAGAACTCTTTGGAGGTTTAAGCTCCATAAGCCCCAACCCCCCCTCAGGAAGGGGGGGGGGGTTGGGCCTGTGTCCCGACAGGACAGTGGATTCTAGCAGTAAAGGATCTCTGCACGCTCTCCAGGTCAGCAATTGTTCCAGCTTTGAAAGGGGCTGTCATTGTGCAGCAGTACTCCACTCTAGAGAACACAAGCGTTTTGAAAAGTATCATCATCGGTATAGCATCTCTAGTGTGAAAAGTTCTTGTTATCCAACCATTTTTCTTGCAGTTGTGACGGCTACTTTATTGTGTTCTTTAAAGGTAAGGTCTTCCGACATGAGTACACCCAGATCCTTTACATTGCCTTTTCGTTCTATGTTATGATTTGCCTGAGTTTTGTACGTGGTTTCCGTTTCTATATTTTCATTTGTTTCCGTAGCTCATGAGCTGGAACTTATCTTCGTTAAACACCACATTATTTTCTGCAGAAAATAGAAAGATCTGATTTACCTCTGATTGGAGGTTTGCCGGGTCCTCTATGTTGGGACACAGAGGCAAGTCCAATACGCACTGCAAATGGAACTGTAACACAAGCCAGAAGATGGAATGGAAGGACCAAAGCGCGACTGGCTGACCTTGTGAACACAAGTAGGTGCTCAGCTATGCTGGCGGGGGTTGAGCTCTGGCTCTTTGGTCCCGCCTCTCACCGGTAAACACAGATGAGTACACAGTGCCTACACCTACCGCACCAATACTGTGCGGCACAAGTAGGTACTCAGCTGTGCTTGCGGGGGTTGAGCTGTGGCTCTTTGGTCCCGCCTCTCACCGGTAAACACAGATGAGTACACAGTGCCTACACCTACCGCACCAATACTGTGCGGCACAAGTAGGTACTCAGCTGTGCTTGCGGGGGTTGAGCTCTGGCTCTTTGGTCCCGCCTCTCACTGGTAAACACAGATGAGTACACAGTGCCTACACCTACCGCACCAATACTGTGCGGCACAAGTAGGTACTCAGCTGTGCTTGCGGGGGTTGAGCTCTGGCTCTTTGGTCCCGCCTCTCACTGGTAAACACAGATGAGTACACAGTGCCTACACCTACCGCACCAATACTGTGCAGCACAAGTAGGTACTCAGCTGTGCTTGCGGGGGTTGAGCTCTGGCTCTTTGGTCCCGCCTCTCACCGGTAAACACAGATGAGTACACAGTGCCTACACCTACCGCACCAATACTGTGCGGCACAAGTAGGTACTCAGCTGTGCTGGCGGGGGTTGAGCTGTGGCTCTTTGGTCCCGCCTCTCACTGGTAAACACAGATGAGTACACAGTGCCTACACCTACCGCACCAATACTGTGCAGCACAAGTAGGTACTCAGCTGTGCTTGCGGGGGTTGAGCTGTGGCTCTTTGGTCCCGCCTCTCACCGGTAAACACAGATGAGTACACAGTGCCTACACCTACCGCACCAATACTGTGCGGCACAAGTAGGTGCTCAGCTGTGCTGGCGGGGGTTGAGCTCTGGCTCTTTGGTCCCGCCTCTCACTGGTAAACACAGATGAGTACACAGTGCCTACACCTACCGCACCAATACTGTGCGGCACAAGTAGGTACTCAGCTGTGCTTGCGGGGGTTGAGCTGTGGCTCTTTGGTCCCGCCTCTCACCGGTAAACACAGATGAGTACACAGTGCCTACACCTACCGCACCAATACTGTGCGGCACAAGTAGGTACTCAGCTGTGCTTGCGGGGGTTGAGCTGTGGCTCTTTGGTCCCGCCTCTCACCGGTAAACACAGATGAGTACACAGTGCCTACACCTACCGCACCAATACTGTGCGGCACAAGTAGGTACTCAGCTGTGCTTGCGGGGGTTGAGCTGTGGCTCTTTGGTCCCGCCTCTCACTGGTAAACACAGATGAGTACACAGTGCCTACACCTACCGCACCAATACTGTGCGGGACACGTGTCGTGTGTCAGCAACAAGACTGCCGTAATAGTGGAGAGGAAGACGGGCATCATCCAGGACATGATCAGCTTTAAGCAGCGTGTAGTTGTGACCTACATCACAACTCCCCGCTCACACACCCCAACACTCGAGCACTCTATTATACAACTTGTGCTACGCTCTCTCCTCACAATACTGCACCCCGCTCACCGACGTGATGAGCAGGTGGAGGAGGGAGGGGGTAGTGGTGGAGGGAGGGGGTAGTGGAGGGAAGGGGGGGTAGTGGAGGGAGGGAAGGGGTAGTGGAGGGAGGGGGGGGTAGTGGAGGGAGGGAGGGGGGGTAGTGGAGGGAGGGAGGGGGGGGGTAGTGGAGGGAGGGAGGGGGGGGGTAGTGGAGGGAGGGAGAGGGGGTAGTGGAGGGAGGGAGAGGGGGTAGTGGAGGGAGGGAGGGGGGTAGTGGAGGGAGGGGGGGTAATGGTGGAGGGAGGGAGGGGGGTAGTGGAGGGAGGGGGGGTAATGGTGGAGGGAGGGGGGGTAGGGGTTGGCGAGGAGAGATTGGTTGTCATACGTAATAAGTACTGAAGCATTAAGATTGGGCCGACCAGCCCCTTACTCAAAACACAAACCCAAAAGTGAGGCCATGCACACCCCCTCCCCCCCCCAGGTGTTTATGAATGAAAAACGGTTTACACACGACTCACAACTGCTGACGTTCGAACATATCCGGAACAATTGCTTCACTGACGAATTTTGTTCGAACCACAACGCTATAAATGCTTCACCCACGTACTACAAATACAAATAATCGCCAACAGAACCTAAACACCTAACCTAACCTATGCCTATATATGTACAATATGCCAATATATTATAATATTAATTTATACTTGAGAAAATTCCCGTTTTGAATGAACAGCATGTTAAAATTTATGAATGCATCTGTGGGGTCGACCGCTGGATGTAATGGACTTGAGTCGAGGACGGGTTGGGGCTGGGAGGGGAGGATTACCTCCCCTTGTGATGGTATCGAGGATGAACGTCCCCACTACCCGCCCTCCTGGTTAGTGGTCTGGTCAACCAGACTCTTGGACACCGCTGCATGCAGCCTGACGTATGAATCACAGCCTTGGATGGTGGAAAATCTTGGTCTCTGCATCTCCAGATATTGTGAAGGAAGAGTGGGGCCCCCATCACGGGCCAGGGGTGAGTGGGGCCCCCATCACGGGCCAGGGGTGAGTGGGGCCCCCATCACGGGCCAGGGGTGAGTGGGGCCCCCAATCACGGGCCAGGGGTGAGTGGGGCCCCCAATCACGGGCCAGGGGTGAGTGGGGCCCCCAACACGGGCCAGGGGTGAGTGGGGCCCCCAACACGGGCCAGGGGTGAGTGGAGCCCCCAACACGGGCCAGGGGTGAGTGGGGTCCCCAACACGGGCCAGGGGTGAGTGGGGCCCCCAACACGGGCCAGGTGTGAGTGGGGCCCCCATCACGGGCCAGGGGTGAGTGGGGCCCCCAACACGGGCCAGGGGTGAGTGGGGCCCCCAACACGGGCCAGGGGTGAGTGGGGCCCCCAACACGGGCCAGGGGTGAGTGGGGCCCCCAACACGAGCCAGGGGTGAGTGGGGCCCCCAACACGGGCCAGGGGTGAGTGGGGCCCCCAACACGGGCCAGGGGTGAGTGGGGCCCCCAACACGGGCCAGGGGTGAGTGGGGGCCCCCAACACGGGCCAGGGGTGAGTGGGGGGCCCCAACACGGGCCAGGGGTGAGTGGGGGGCCCCAACACGGGCCAGGGGTGAGTGAGGGGCCCCAACACGGGCCGGGGTGAGTGGGGGGCCCCAACACGGGCCAGGGGTGAGTGGGGGGCCCCAACACGGGCCAGGGGTGAGTGGGGGGCCCCAACACGGGCCAGGAGGGAGCGTGCCCCCAACACGGGCCAGGAGGGAGCGTGGCCCCAACACGGGCCAGGGGTGAATGGGGCCCCCAACACGGGCCAGGGGTGAGTGGGGGGCCCCAACACGGGCCGGGGTGAGTGGGGGGCCCCAACACGGGCCAGGGGTGAGTGGGGCCCCCAACACGGGCCAGGGGTGACTGTGGCCCCAACACGGGCCAGGGGTGAGTGGGGGCCCCAAGAGAGGGAAGGTTTTGTTGTCGTTGTTTAAGATTCGCTACCTGGAACAAAAAGTTGCAAGTAGCACTGGCTAAGGTGAGCCCGTAGGAGGGAAGGTGTAGGGGTGGAGCGGGAGAAGCCAGACATGAAGGGGCCGGTGCTCCACAGGGTCAGCCTCCGCCACAACACCAACAGTCTCCGTTGACAAGTGCTCCCCGCCAACACATCCGGGCGAGGCCGCAGTACGGCTTCCTCTTCAGGGAGTGACCAGTAATCCTATTACCTGTTGACAACGTCCACAGTACTCCTACTGCCGGTCGGCCGAGCGGACAGCACGCTGGACTTGTGATCCTGTGGTCCCGGGTTCGATCCCAGGCGCCGGCGAGAAACAATGGGCAGAGTTTCTTTCACCCTATGCCTCTGTTACCTAGCAGTAAAATAGGTACCTGGGTGTTAGTCAGCTGTCACGGGCTGTTTCCTGGGGGTGGAGGCCTGGTCGAGGACCGGGCCGCGGGGATACTAAAGCCCCGAAATCATCTCGAGAAGGTAACCTCCCGCAGCTTGGTCTCTGGCCAACATTCCAGCAACCTTTGGCGGCTTTGGTTACATTTATTAAACAGTTTACAAGCATGAAAACTTGCCAATCAACTGTTGTTATTGTTATAAACAGCCTCCTGGTGCTTCGGAGCTCATTAAACTGTTTAATAATTGTAAACAAAGACGCCAAAGATTGAGGAAAGATGTACAGGTTCGCAAGTGCTTCTGTAACTGCTTCGTGAATCTGGCCCCAGGTGATTGAGTGATGCTGTCTTGGAAACCCGCATCACAGCCAGGCTGATCCAGTAACTGCACCAGGAACTTCTCAGCTTCCATCTTGAAAGGTTCCTCTGTTAGTGGAAATGTTTCTGATATTCGCGGGAAGGATATTGGAAAGTGTTGACGCGTGTGTCCCGTGCCGTTCACTATTACTATACTATCCTAAGACATCTTAACAGTATAAGGAACACACAAAGGCCAGGCACAGACAAGACACAGTCAATACGTCACCCTCGTAAGATGAGACGCTCCAAAATATTAGCGTCGCGGCCTCACATCCAACCCTACCAATATGGACATATTCCCTGGTCTGTATACACCCTACACTGTGTCGACGGCTACACTTTGTGTCAGGATGAGGTTACCTTGAGGTGCTTCCGGGGCTTAGTGTCCCCGCGGCCCGGTCGTCGACCAGGCCTCCTGGTTGCTGGACTGATCAACCAGGCTGTTAGACGCGGCTGCTCGCAGCCTGACGTATGAGTCACAGCCTGGTTGATCAGGATAGAAACATCTAATCTACAGATTTGTTATTATTAACACAATTAGGTCCATGTGCGGCTGCCCTAGACTATATGACGGGGGGTACAGTGTGTGTCAAGAACTAGCTGCCCTAGACTATATGACGGGGAGTACAGTGTGTGTCAAGAACTAGCTGCTCTAGACTATATGACGGGGAGTACAGTGTGTGTCAAGAACTAGCTGCCCTAGACTATATGAAGGGGAGTACAGTGTGTGTCAAGACCTAGCTGCCCTAGACTATATGACGGGGAGTACAGTGTGTGTCAAGAACTAGCTGCCCTAGACTATATGAAGGGGAGTACAGTGTGTGTCAAGAACTAGCTGCCGTAGACTATATGAAGGGAAGTACAGTGTGTGTCAAGAACTAGCTGCCCTAGACTATATGACGGGGAGTACAGTGTGTGTCAAGAACTAGCTGCCCTAGGCTATATGACGGGGAGTACAGTGTGTGTCAAGAACTAGCTGTCCTAGACTATATGACGGGGAGTACAGAGTGTGTCAAGAACTAGCTGCCCTAGACTATATGACGGGGAGTACAGTGTGTGTCAAGAACTAGCTGCCCTAGACTATATGACGGGGAGTACAGAGTGTGTCAAGAACTAGCTGCCCTAGACTATATGACGGGGTACAGTGTGTGTCAAGAACTAGCTGCCCTCGACTATATGAACGGGAGTACAGTGTGTGTCAAGAACTAGCTGCCCTAGACTATATGACGGGGAGTACAGTGTGTGTCAAGAACTAGCTGCCCTAGACTATATGACGGGGAGTACAGTGTGTCAAGAACTAGCTGCCCTAGACTATATGACGGGGAGTACAGAGTGTGTCAAGAACTAGCTGCCCTAGACTATATGACGGGGTACAGTGTGTGTCAAGAACTAGCTGCCCTAGACTATATGAAGGGGAGTACAGTGTGTGTCAAGAACTAGCTGCCCTAGACTATATGAAGGGGAGTACAGTGTGTGTCAAGAACTAGCTGCCCTAGACTATATGAAGGGGAGTACAGTGTGTGTCAAGAACTAGCTGCCCTAGACTATATGAAGGGGAGTACAGTGTGTGTCAAGAACTAGCTGCCCTAGACTATATGAAGGGGAGTACAGTGTGTGTCAAGAACTAGCTGCCCTAGACTATATGAAGGGGAGTACAGTGTGTGTCAAGAACTAGCTGCCCTAGACTATATGAAGGGGAGTACAGTGTGTGTCAAGAACTAGCTGCCCTAGACTATATGAAGGGAAGTACAGTGTGTGTCAAGAACTAGCTGCCCTAGACTATATGAAGGGGAGTACAGTGTGTGTCAAGAACTAGCTGCCCTAGACTATATGAAGGGGAGTACAGTGTGTGTCAAGAACTAGCTGCCCTAGACTATATGAAGGGAAGTACAGTGTGTGTCAAGAACTAGCTGCCCTAGACTATATGAAGGGGAGTACAGTGTGTGTCAAGAACTAGCTGCCCTAGACTATATGAAGGGGAGTACAGAGTATGTCAAGAACTAGCTACCCTAGACTATATGAAGGGGAGTACAGTGTGTGTCAAGAACTAGCTGCCCTAGACTATATGAAGGGAAGTACAGTGTGTGTCAAGAACTAGCTGCCCTAGACTATATAACGGAGAGTACAGTGTGTCAAGAACTAGCTGCCCTAGACTATATGAAGGGGAGTACAGTGTGTGTCAAGAACTAGCTGCCCTAGACTATATGAAGGGGAGTACAGTGTGTGTCAAGAACTAGCTGCCCTAGACTATATGACGGGGAGTACAGTGTGTGTCAAGAACTAGCTGCCCTAGACTATATGAAGGGGAGTACAGTGTGTGTCAAGAACTAGCTGCCCTAGACTATATGAAGGGAAGTACAGTGTGTGTCAAGAACTAGCTGCCCTAGACTATATGAAGGGGAGTACAGTGTGTGTCAAGAACTAGCTGCCCTAGACTATATAAAGGGGAGTACAGTGTGTGTCAAGAACTAGCTGCCCTAGACTATATGACGGGGAGTACAGTGTGTGTCAAGAACTTGCTACCCTAGACTATATGAAGGGGAGTACAGTGTGTGTCAAGAACTAGCTGCCCTAGACTATATGACGGGGAGTACAGTGTGTGTCAAGAACTAGCTGCCCTAGACTATATGAAGGGGAGTACAGTGTGTGTCAAGAACTAGCTGCCCTAGACTATATGACGGGGAGTACAGTGTGTGTCAAGAACTAGCTGCCCTAGACTATATGAAGGGGAGTACAGTGTGTGTCAAGAACTAGCTGCCCTAGACTATATGAAGGGGAGTACAGTGTGTGTCAAGAACTAGCTGCCCTAGACTATATGACGGGGAGTACAGTGTGTGTCAAGAACTAGCTGCCCTAGGCTATATGACGGGGAGTACAGTGTGTGTCAAGAACTAGCTGTCCTAGACTATATGACGGGGAGTACAGAGTGTGTCAAGAACTAGCTGCCCTAGACTATATGACGGGGAGTACAGTGTGTGTCAAGAACTAGCTGCCCTAGACTATATGACGGGGAGTACAGAGTGTCAAGAACTAGCTGCCCTAGACTATATGACGGGGTACAGTGTGTGTCAAGAACTAGCTGCCCTCGACTATATGAACGGGAGTACAGTGTGTGTCAAGAACTAGCTGCCCTAGACTATATGACGGGGAGTACAGTGTGTGTCAAGAACTAGCTGCCCTAGACTATATGACGGGGAGTACAGAGTGTGTCAAGAACTAGCTGCCCTAGACTATATGACGGGGAGTACAGTGTGTGTCAAGAACTAGCTGCCCTAGACTATATAACGGAGAGTACAGTGTGTCAAGAACTAGCTGCCCTAGACTATATGAAGGGGAGTACAGAGTGTGTCAAGAACTAGCTGCCCTAGACTATATGAAGGGGAGTACAGAGTGTGTCAAGAACTAGCTACGTGATGCTAGAAGTCTCCATCACACAGGAAGGTTAGTCACACAGGACCCTGTGATCAACAGTCTACACTGGCACCCTCTGGACGCATTATAAGGATATCATCACGAACACAAGAGTACATAAAGTTGCAGTGATAGGAAAAACTGCATATTAACCCCACATAAACTCTATGGGTAAGAACAACCATGTTTCATCACAACGTTTCTTCCAAGGCTATGAGTTAGGGATCAAACCTGGTGTTCCAGCAGCCTACCTCCTGGGTACCTCCCTAACACACACATCCCAGAGTACAAACTCTCATTCACACTGGATGGATGTGGTGGACGCATTAGGCAGTGATGTGGTGGAGGCTGACTCCATACACAGTTTCTAGTGTAGATATGAGAGAGCCCAGTAGGCTCAGGAACCTGTACACCAGTTGATTGACGGTTGAGAGGCGGGACCAAAGAGCCAGAACTCAACCCCCGCAAACACAAATAGGTGAGTACACACACATCCCAGGGTACCACCTCTCATCCACACGCACATCCCAGGGGTACCACCTGTCATCCACACACACATCCCAGGGGTACCACCTCTCATCCACACGCACATCCCAGGGGTACCACCTGTCATCCACACACACATCCCAGGCCCCCTGGTCTCCCGGTGTGTCACCCGCCCACATACACGTGCCCTACTATACCACCTCCTAGTCTTCGAAAACTAAACACACATTTCGTTTCCTTATCTCTTAAGCGTCGTTTTGTGAGAGGCAAAACTAATCGCCAGAATGGTTACCCATTAGCCACACATCAGTGCGAGGCTCTGACAATTTCTTAGTGCGTACTCACCTATTTGTGCTTGTGGGGGTTGAGCTCTGGCTCTGGCATTCCATTTGTTAACTATGACACTAAAAAAGTTCCTTCTAACGTTTCTGTGGCTCATGTGGGTACTCAGTTTCCACCTGTGTCCCCTTGTTCGCGTACCACCCGTGTTGAATAGTTTATCCTTGTTTACCCGGTCGATTCCCCTGAGTATTTTGTAGATTGTGATCATGTCTCCCCTTACCTCCACTCTGTGTGTGTGTGTGTGTGTGGGGGGGGGTGGTATGTATTATATATATATATATATATATATATATATATATATATATATATATATATATATATATATATATATATATATATATATATATATATAATATTGAATATGACCGAATGGGTAAGATTAACAATTCTAACACGAATTTTCTCAATATTTCTGAGGCGTTCTTCACTGTCGAGGGAAGTTGAAAATTTAACTCTCCAAAGTTTATATTCACACTTTATTATGATCTGGAGCCTAGGGATGCGTTTCGCAAGGTTACTCCTTACATCCACAACGGGTTGTGGATGTAAACAGTAAACAACGGTTACTGCCCGAGTTGTGGCCCTCACACCACATTATTTCCTCACACTCCGGGGGCCTCCTCCAGCTCTCACCTCACCTGCTTTCCAGGAGACCGGGCCCCTCGTAGTAACACCAGTTTCATCTTGTTTCAAGCAGCAACCGTTCATGTTTCATGTTCATGCTTGTAATTTTTCAATGTCTTCTGCAGAGGTAATTTTCATGCTAATTTTTGTGTCATCTGCAAAGCTGACACGAAGCTGTGACTATTATTTTTGTCTGTATCTGACGTGAGAATAAGGAACAGTAGCGGTGCAAGGACTGTACCTTGAGGTACAGAGCTTTTAACTGCGCTCGGACTATTTTATTTGACTGACTGTTACTCTGTGTTCTGTTCGACAGGAAATTGAGTATCCAGCGTCCTACTTTTCCAGTTATCCCATTGACCTCATTTTGTGAGCTATCACCCCATGGTCACATTTGTCGAACGCCTTTGCAAAGTCTGTGTATACAACATCTGCATTTTGCTTTTCTTCTAGAGCTTCTGTGATTTTGTCATAGTGGTTGAGTAACTGTGACAGACAGGATCTTCCGCTCTAAATCCATGTTGTCCTGGGTTGTGCAACTCATTGTTTTCCATAAAACTAGAAAGTTGATTCCTAATCACTCTTTCAAATACTTTTATTATGTGTGATGTTAGTGCAACTGGTCTATAGTTTTTTGCCAAGGCTTTACTCCCCTCCTTGTGCAACGGAGCTATATCTGCAGATTTAAGTGCTGCTGGTATCTCCCCTGTATCCAGGCTCTTTCTCCATATTACGCTGAGTGCTCTCGCTACTGGTACTTTACATTTCTTTATGAATATTGAATTCCATGAGTCAGGCCCAGGAGCTGAGTGCATGAGCATATTGTCAGTTTCTCTTTCAAAGTCTCCTGAGTTCGTGTTAATATCCGTTATATTATCTGCAGCTTGAATGTCATTCATAAAGAAGCTGTCTGGGTCATCAACTTTCATGTTTATTGGTGTGCTAAACATAGCCTCTTACTGGGTTCTTAGAATTTTACTAATTTCTTTGTTGTCCTCTGAGTACGTACCTTCACTTGTAATTAATGGTCCAATACTGGTCGAGGTTTTTGATTTTGCGTATGTGAAAAAAAAATTCTGATTTTTCTTTATCTCTTGTACAGCTTTCTGTTCCAGTTCCAATTCCATTTCCTCAGACTCATATGATCGCTTCATCGTTTGTTCTATTTCTTCGATCTCCCTGCTTAGGCTTATTTTCTTTGCTTGTGATAGTTGTGTCTGCCGAAGCATTTCCGTTACTTTTTTTCCTTCTGTACAGTCGTCTGCGTTCTCTTTCTAGAGTGGTCCTCTTTCTGCCCCTCCTCACAGGCACGTGCTTCAAGCAGACCTTGTAAGCTTCAGCTGTCAGTTGAGCTATTCCTTGTGTGGGAGTTTTGTCGCTTAAGACCGTCTCCCATTGAATGGTTGCAAGGCCTACATTTATTTGTTCCCAGTCGATCCTCCTATTGTTGAAATTGAATCGATTGAATACCCCTTCTCGCTTGTTGGGTCTCTTAGACCTACTACCGTTATTTATGCTAGTTCGCACTTCAATGAGCTTATGGTCTGAGTATGAAGTATCTGAGATTGTAATGTCTCTGATTAGTTCATCATTGTTTGTGAATAACAAGTCTAGTGTGTTTTCGTTCCTAGTTGGTTCTGTAATCTGTTGATTGAGCGAGAATTTGTCACAGAACCTCAAAAGTTCTCTGACCTGTGGTTGGTTATTTCCCAGGTCATTCCCTGCTATGATATTTGTGTTTGCCGTTCTCCATCTTAGACTCGGTAAATTGAAATCTCCAAGAAAGATAATATCTGGTGCTGGGTTTGCTAGGTTATCTGCTACGGGCGGCTTCCTGGGGAAGGGGGGAAACAGTTGATTGACAATTGAGAGGCGGGCCCAAAGAGCCAGAGCTCAACCCCTCCGCAGGCACACCTACTTTAGTACAACTAGGTGAGTACCCCGGCGGCTTCTCCACCACCTGGCCACTCCCCTCTCTGGGCCACTCCCTCCTCCTGGCCACTCCCTCCTGGTCACTCCACCCCTGGCCTCTCCCCCCCCAACCTGGCCACTCCCCGCGCCCCAACTGTGTTTCAATTGAGATTCTCAAGTGCACAAACTTGGGCTCCTTCAAGGACCAATATTTCCAAATTTCTTCCTCCCAGCTGCCAGGTCTTGCACTTTCTGGCCATCCCTCCCCCCCATCCCCACAGTGACGTCTCCCATCCCCCCCCTACCTACCTACCTTGAGGTGCTTCCGGGGCTTAGTGTCCCCGCGGCCCGGTCGTCGACCAGGCCTCCTGGTTGCTGGACTGATCAACCAGGCTGTTAGACGCGGCTGCTCGCAGCCTGACGTATGAGTCACAGCCTGGTTGATCAGGTATCCTTTGGAGGTGCTTATCCAGTTCTCTCTTGAACACTGTGAGGGGTTTGCCAGTTATGCCCCTTATGTGTAGTGGAAGCGTGTTGAACAGTCTCGGGCCTCTGATGTTGATAGAGTTCTCTCTCAGAGTACCTGTTGCACCTCTGCTTTTCAACGGGGGTATTCTGCACATCCTGCCATGTCTTCTGGTCTCATGTGGTGTTATTTCTGTGTGCAGGTTTGGGACCAGCCCCTCAATTATTTTCCACGTGTAAATTATTATGTATCTCTCCCGCCTGCGCTCAAGGGAGTACAGATTTAGGCTCTTTAGTCGGTCCCAGTAATTTAGATGTTTTACTGAGTGGATTCTGGCAGTAAAGGATCTCTGCGCGCTCTCTAGGTCAGCAATTTCTCCAGCTTTGAAAGGGGCTGTCATTGTGCAGCAGTACTCCACTCTAGAGAGCACAAGCGTTTTGAAAAGTATCATCATCGGTATAGCATCTCTAGTGTGAAAAGTTCTTGTTATCCAACCTGTCATTTTTCTTGCAGTTGCGACGGCTACTTTATTGTGTTCTTTAAAGGTAAGGTCTTCCGACATGAGTACACCCAGGTCCTTTACATTGCCTTTTCGTTCTATGTTATGATTTGCCTGCGTTTTGTACGTGGTTTCTGTTTTTATATTTTCAATTTTTCCGTAGCGCATGAGCTGAAACTTATCCTCGTTGAATACCATATTATTTTCTGTAGCCCATAGAAAGACCTGATCTACATCTGATTGGAGGTTTGCCGTGTCCTCTATGTTGCCAACTCTCATGAAAATCCTAGTGTCATCTGCAAAGGATGATACAGTGCTATAGGTTGTGTTCTGGTCTATGTCCGATATGAGGATGAGAAAAAGTACTGGAGCAAGCACAGTACCCTGGGGGACTGAGCTCTTCACGGTTGATGGGCTGGATTTTATTTTGTTGACTATTACACATTGGGTTCTGTCAGTCAGGAAATTGTAGATCCATCTGCCTATTTTCCCGGTAATTCCTTTTGAACGCATTTTATGTGCAATAACACCATGGTCACATTTATCAAAAGCTTTTGCGAAATCTGTGTAAATTACATCAGCGTTTTGTTTGTCTTCCATAGCATCTAATGCCATATCATAGTGGTCCAGCAACTGCGACAGGCAAGAGCGCCCTGTTCTGAAACCATGTTGTCCGGGGTTATGGAGATGCTGTGATTCCATGTATTTTGTGATCTTACTCCTTAGCACTCTCTCAAAAATTTTTATGATGTGCGATGTTAGTGCTATCGGTCTGTAATTTTTTGCCTCTGCCTTACTTCCTCCTTTATGGAGTGGTGCTATCTCTGCTGTTTTTAGTATGTCAGGGATAACGCCAGTATCTAGGCTTTGTCTCCACAGAATGTGAAGGGCCTGCGATAGTGGTTTTTTACAGCTCTTGATGAATATGGAGTTCCAAGAATCCGGGCCTGGTGCAGAGTGCATAGGCATACTGTTTATGGCTTCTTCAAAATCTAGTGGGGATAGGGCGACGTCTGATATGTGATTTGATGTTGGTATCATATCCATTAAAAATTCATTTGGGTTATCAATCTTTAGTGCATTTAATGGCTCACTGAAAACAGAGTCGTACTGCTTCCTCAGTAACTCGCTCATTTCTTTGTTGTCATCCTTGTCTCATCCCCCCACACTGACGTCTCCCACCCCCCCCACACACTGACGTCTCCCATCCCCCCCCCACACACACACTGACGTCTCCCATCCCCCCCACACACTGACGTCCCCCATCCCCCACACACACTGACGTCTCCCATCCCCACACGCTGACGTCTCCCATCCCCCCCATCCCCACAGTGACGTCCCCCATCCCCCCCCCACACTGACGTCTCCCATCCCCCCCACACACACTGACGTCTCCCATCCCCACACACTGACGTCTCCCATCCCCCCCACACACACTGACGTCTCCCATCCCCACACACTGACGTCTCCCATCCCCACACACTGACGTCTCCCATCCCCACACGCTGACGTCTCCCATCCCCCCCACACGCTGACGTCTCCCATCCCCCCCACACACTGACGTCGTCCATCCCCCCCACACACTGACGTCTCCCATCCCCCACACACTGACGTCTCCCATCCCCCCTCACACTGACGTCTCCCATCCCCACACACTGACGTCTCCCATCTCCCCCCACACTGACGTCTCCCATCCCCCACACACTGACGTCTCCCATCCCCCACACACTGACGTCTCCCATCCCCCACACACTGACGTCTCCCATCCCCCACACACTGACGTCTCCCATCTCCCCCCACACTGACGTCTCCCATCCCCCACACACTGACGTCTCCCATCCCCCCACACACACTGACGTCTCCCATCCCCACACACTGACGTCTCCCATCCCCCCCACACACACTGACGTCTCCCATCCCCCCCACACTGACGTCCCCCATCCCCCCCACACTGACGTCTCCCATCCCCCCACACACTGACGTCTCCCATCTCCCCCCACACACTGACGTCTCCCAGCTCCCCCCCCCCCCACACGCACCCTAGCTCCCCCCCCCACACACGCACCCCAGCCACCCCCCCCCCCCACACGCACCCCAGCTCCCCCCCACACGCACCCCAGCACCCCCCCCCAAAACGCACCCCAGCCACCCCCCCCCCCCACACACGCCCTTACTCCGCCCCTACCTTAAGGTTACCCTGAGAAGGTTTCGGGGCTCAACGTCCCCGCGGCTCGGTCGTCGACCAGGCCTCCTGGTTGCTGGACTGGTCAACCAGGCTGTTGGACGCGGCTGCTAGCAGCCTGACGCATGAGTCACAGCCTGGTTGATCAGGTATCCTTTGGAGATGCTTATCCAGTTCTCTCTTGAACACTGTGAGGGGTCGGCCAGTTATGCCCCTTATGTGTAGTGGAAGCGTGTTGAACAGCCTCGGGCCTCTGATGTTGATAGTTCTCTCTTGAACACTGTGAGGGGTCGGCCAGTTATGCCCCTTATGTGTAGAGGAAGCGTGTTGAACAGTCTCGGGCCTCTGATGTTGATAGTTCTCTCTTGAACACTGTGAGGGGTCGGCCAGTTATGTCCCTTATGTGTAGTGGAAGCGTGTTGAACAGTCTCGGGCCTCTGATGCTGATAGTTCTCTCTTGAACACTGTGAAGGGTCGGCCAGTTATGTCCCTTATGTGTAGTGGAAGCGTGTTGAACAGTCTCGGGCCTCTGATGTTGATAGACTTCTTTCTCAGAGTACCTGTTGCACCTCTGCTTTTCAACGGGGGTATTCTGCACATCCTGCCATGCCTCCTGGTCTCGTGTGGTGTTATTTCTGTGTGCAGGTTTGGGACCAGCCCCTCTACTATTTTCCACGTGTAAATTATTATGTATCTCTCCCGCCTGCGCTCAAGAGAGTACAGATTTAGCTCTTTAGTCGGTCCCAGTAGTTTAGATGTTTTACTGAGTGGATTCTAGCAGTAAAGGATCTCTGCGCGCTCTCTAGGTCAGCAATTTCTCCAGCTTTGAAAGGGGCTGTCATTGTGCAGCAGTACTCCACTCTAGAGAGCTCAAGCGTCTTGAAAAGACACACCCCTCCACACAGACCCCATACACCGCCCCCCCCCCCCCGCCCAACATGGATGACGGCTACACAGACTGACGCACCAGAGAGACGGCGCCTCATCCACCTGGGACATCAAAACAACCTGTTACCTTCTTGAGGTTATCTTGAGATGATTTCGGGGCTTTAGTGTCCCCGCGGCCCGGTCCTCGACCAGGCCTCCACCCCCAGGAAGCAGCCCGTGACAGCTGACTAACACCCAGGTACCTATTTTACTGCTAGGTAACAGGGGCATAGGGTGAAAGAAACTCTGCCCATTGTTTCTCGCCGGCGCCTGGGATCGAACCCAGGACCACAGGATCACAAGTCCAGCGTGCTGTCCACTCGGCCGACCGGCTCCCTGCGACCTTAAACACATTTTAAAAAAAGAGTCAAAGTTATTATACCGTTGAGGACTTGCCCAAGTCTGGCCAAGGTGAATATTCTTGAGGTCTGATGAAAATAATAATAGCAGGCCTGCGAGTGTGGCCAAGACTGCCACCTCCTGCAGGTGTGGCCAAGACTGCCGCCCCCTGCAGGTGTGGCCAAGACTGCCGCCTCCTGCAGGTGTGGCCAAGACTGCCGCCTCCTGCAGGTGTGGCCAAGACTGCCGCCTCCTGCAGGTGTGGCCAAGACTGCCGCCCCCTGCAGGTGTGGCCAAGACTGCCGCCTCCTGCAGGTGTGGCCAAGACTGCCGCCTCCTGCAGGTGTGGCCAAGACTGCCACCTCCTGCGGGTGTGGCCAAGACTGCCACCTCCTGCAGGTGTGGCCAAGACTGCCGCCTCCTGCAGGTGTGGCCAAGACTGCCGCCTCCTGCAGGTGTGGCCAAGACTGCCGCCTCCTGCAGGTGTGGTCTCGACACCTGGTTGATGGGGTTCTGGGAGTTGTTCTACTCCCCAAGCCCGGCCCGAGGCCAGGCTCGACTTGTGAGAGTTTGGTCCACCAGGCTGTTGCTTGGAGCGGCCCGCAGGCCCACATATACCTGGTTGATGGGGTTCTGGGAGTTGTTCTACTCCCCAAGCCCGGCCCGAGGCCAGGCTTGACTTGTGAGAGTTGGGTCCACCAGGCTGTTGCTTGGAGCGGCCCGCAGGCCCACATACCCACCACAGCCCGGTTGGTCCGGCACTCCTTGGAGGAAACAATCTAGTTTTCTCTTGAAGATGTTCACAGTTGTTCCGGCAATATTTCTTATACTCACAGGGAGGACGTTGAACAACCGCGGACCTCTGATGTTTAACAGTTTACATGTATATTGTGACGGGTCGGTGGCGGAGGATGGCAGGGCAGGGTGTGGTGTCCTAATAAGGAAATATTCTGAGTTTGCAACTGTGGACAGGAAAATTGTACTTCGACTTAGTAATTATATATCATCCACACAAGCTGAACTGCTGGCCATTCTGGCTTGTTTGGAGGAAGTAAGTTAAGACGACAAAGATGTTTTTGTATCTGTCAATAGCCGAGGAGCACTTGATTCCTTAAACAGTCGTTATCCAGTCTTCACGTCCATAGTTGAGGATTGTAAGAAAAGGATAAATGAGATACAGCTGAGAGGTCACAAAGTGAAATTCATGTGGATTCCACAACAACCACCGAGGCTTCACTATACAACACTGCTGCATTATACAAATAAAGTCAACAGCAACTCTCTCACTCGCAATACTGAGATTCCTGGAGAACTACTTCCGTCCACCGACATGCTAGAGACATCATTCTCAGTACTACAAATATCTCATACTGGTATAAATGTTTCAATACACTGACTGTAGACCTCAGACGTCACATGTCAGGGAGCACCAGCCGAGAAGAGAGTAATCCGGCTCCTATTTGTCTGTTAAGACAGGTGATAAAGGATGTTCTACTGAACGACGAAATGAAATGGAAATTGATTGCATCAAAGCGCTGACAACAGCTGGAAATGGCCCAGTCGAGAGTAATTAAACTTAGCCGGAGAACCCTCGCCCTCGCTCTCCGTGTCTTGCATGGTGATTGTTGCTCCTCTATTGTGCTCCTCAACCCTGTGTCATTATTAATGTTTTACTGATGGACATGCACGCCCACACACGCCCACACACACACACACACACACACACACACACACACACACGCACACACACGCACACACACGCACGCACGCACACACATCTATCATGCCTTACAGGCTCGATAGAATTCTACGATCAGGTAACACAGATTAAGCAAGAAAGAGAGGGCTGGGCGGACTGCATTTTTTTGGATTGTCGGAAAGCCTTTGACACAGTACCGCATAAGAGGCTATCTTGAGGTTATCTTGAGATGATTTCGGGGCTTTTTAGTGTCCCCGCGGCCCGGTCCTCGACCAGGCCTCCACCCCCAGGAAGCAGCCCGTGACAGCTGACTAACACCCAGGTACCTATTTTACTGCTAGGTAACAGGGGCATAGGGTGAAAGAAACTCTGCCCATTGTTTCTCGCCGGCGCCTGGAATCGAACCCAGGACCACAGGATCACAAATCCAGCGTGCTGTCCGCTCGACCAACCGGCTCCCTAAGGCTGGTACATAAGCTGGAGAGACAGGCAGGTGTAGCTGGTAAGGTGCTCCAGTGGATAAGGGAGTATCTAAGCAATAGGAAGCAAAGAGTTACGGTGAGGGGTGAGACCTCCGATTGGCGTGAAGTCACCAGTGGAGTCCCACAGGGCTCTGTACTCGGTCCTATCTTGTTTCTGATATATGTAAATGATCTCCCGGAGGGTATCGATTCATTTCTCTCAATGTTTGCGGACGATGCTAAAATTATGAGAAGGATTAAAACAGAAGAGGACTGTTTGAGGCTTCAAGAAGACCTAGACAAGCTGAAGGAATGGTCGAACAAATGGTTATTAGAGTTTAACCCAACCAAATGTAATGTAATGAAGATAGGTGTTGGGAGCAGGAGGCCAGATACAAGGTATCATCTGGGAGAGGAAATTCTTCAGGAGTCAGAGAAAGAAAAAGACTTGGGGGGGGGGGGGGGGTTGATATCACGCCAGACCTGTCTCCTGCAGCACATATCAAAGAGGATAACATCAGCGGCATGTGCCAGGCAGGCCAACATACGAACGGCATTCAGAAACTTGTGTAAAGAATTATTCAGAACTTTGTATACCACATATGTCAGGCCAATCCTGGAGTATGCAGCCCCAGCATGGAGTCCATATCTAGTCAAGGATAAGACTAAACTGGAAAAGGTTCAAAGGTTTGCCACCAAACTAGTACCCGAGCTGAGAGGTAGGAGCTACGAGGAGAGACTACGGGAATTAAACCTCACTTCGCTGGAAGACAGAAGAGTTAGGGGGGACCTGATCACCACATTCAAGATTCTGAAGGGAATTGATAGGGTAGATAAAGACAGGCTATTTAACACAAGGGGCACACGCACAAGGGAACACAGGTGGAAAGTTGGAAGTTGGCACCTGGGTGCCAGTGTGTCCCCCCCCCCCGCCATGATGACAGTTGGCACCTGGGTGCCAGTGTGTCCCCCCCCCCCGCCATGATGACAGTTGGTACCTGGGTGCCAGTGTGTCCCCCCCCCCCCCCGCCATGATGACAGTTGCCACCTGGGTGCCAGTGTGTCCCCCCCCCCCCGCCATGATGACAGTTGCCACCTGGGTGCCAGTGTGTCCCCCCCCCCCGCCATGATGACAGTTGCCACCTGGGTGCCAGTGTGTCCCCCCCCCCCGCCATGATGACAGTTGCCACCTGGGTGCCAGTGTGTCCCTTCCCCCCGCCATGATGACAGTTGCCACCTGGGTGCCAGTGTGTCCCCTCCCCCGCCATGATGACAGTTGCCACCTGGGTGCCAGTGTGTCCCCCCCCCCCCGCCATGATGACAGTTGCCACCTGGGTGCCAGTGTGTCCCCCCCCCCACCATGATGACAGTTGGCACCTGGGTGCCTGTGTGTCCCCCCCCGCCATGATGACAGTTGCCACCTGGGTGCCAGTGTGTCCCCCCCCCCGCCATGATGACAGTTGCCACCTGGGTGCTAGTGTGTCCGCCCCCCCCCGCCATGATGACAGTTGCCACCTGGGTGCCAGTGTGTCCCCCCCCCCGCCATGATGACAGTTGCCACCTGGGTGCCAGTGTGTCCCCCCCCCCGCCATGATGACAGTTGCCACCTAGGTGCCAGTGTGTCCCCCCCCCGCCATGATGACAGTTGCCACCTGGGTACCAGTGTGTCCCTCCCCCCGCCATGATGACAGTTGCCACCTGGGTGCCAGTGTGTCCCTCCCCCCGCCATGATGACAGTTGGCACCTGGGTGCCAGTGTGTCCCTCCCCCCGCCATGATGACAGTTGGCACCTGGGTGCCAGTGTGTCCCCCCCCCCGCCATGATGACAGTTGCCACCTGGGTGCCAGTGTGTCCCCCCCCCGCCATGATGACAGTTGGCACCTGGGTGCCAGTGTGTCCCTCCCCCCCCCCGCCATGATGACAGTTGCCACCTGGGTGCCAGTGTGTCCCCCCCCCCCGCCATGATGACAGTTGCCACCTGGGTGCCAGTGTGTCCCCCCCCCCGCCATGACGACAGTTGCCACCTGGGTGCCAGTGTGGGCCCCCCCAAAATGACAGTTGGCATCTGGGTGCCAGTGTGGCCCCCTAAAATGACAGTTGGCACCTGGGTGCCAGTGTGGCCCCCATGACACAAGAGAGCCAGAAGGGAGCTGGGTGCCAGTGGTGCCACCATGACACAAGAGAGCCAGAAGGAAGGGAGCTGGGGGCCAGTGGTGCCACCATGACACAAGAGAGCCAGAAGGAAGGGAGCTGGGTGCCAGTGGTGCCACCATGACACGAGAGCCAGAAGGAAGGGAGCTGGGTGCCAGTGGTGCCACCATGAGACAAGAGAGCCAGAAGGAAGGGAGCTGGGTGCCAGTGGTGCCACCATGACACAAGAGAGCCAGAAGGAAGGGAGCTGGGTGCCAGTGGTGCCACCATGACACAAGAGAGCCAGAAGGAAGGGAGCTGGGTGCCAGTGGTGCCACCATGACACAAGAGAGCCAGAAGGAAGGGAGCTGGGTGCCAGTGGTGCCACCATGACACAAGAGAGCCAGAAGGAAGGGAGCTGGGTGCCAGTGGTGCCACCATGACACAAGAGAGCCAGAAGGAAGGGAGCTGGGTGCCAGTGGTGCCACCATGACACAAGAGAGCCAGAAGGAAGGGAGCTGGGTGCCAGTGGTGCCACCATGACACAAGAGAGCCAGAAGGAAGGGAGCTGGGTGCCAGTGGTGCCACCATGACACAAGAGAGCCAGAAGGAAGGGAGCTGGGTGCCAGTGGTGCCACCATGACACAAGAGAGCCAGAAGGAAGGCACCTGGGTGCCAGTGGTGCCACCATGACACAAGAGAGCCAGAAGGAAGGCACCTGGGTGCCAGTGGTGCCACCATGACACAAGAGAGCCAGAAGGAAGGCACCTGGGTGCCAGTGGTGCCACCATGACACAAGATAGCCAGAAGGAAGGCACCTGGGTGCCAGTGGTGCCACCATGACACAGAGCCAGAAGGAAGGGAGCTGGGTGCCAGTGGTGCCACCATGACACAAGAGAGCCAGAAGGAAGGGAGCTGGGTGCCAGTGGTGCCACCATGACACAAGAGAGCCAGAAGGAAGGCACCTGGGTGCCAGTGGTGCCACCATGACACAAGAGAGCCAGAAGGAAGGCACCTGGGTGCCAGTGGTGCCACCATGACACAGAGCCAGAAGGAAGGGAGCTGGGTGCCAGTGGTGCCACCATGACACAAGAGAGCCAGAAGGAAGGGAGCTGGGTGCCAGTGGTGCCACCATGACACAAGAGAGCCAGAAGGAAGGGAGCTGGGTGCCAGTGGTGCCACCATGACACAAGAGAGCCAGAAGGAAGGGAGCTGGGTGCCAGTGGTGCCACCATGACACAAGAGAGCCAGAAGGAAGGGGTCTGGGCAAGACAGTAATGGTGTGGTGTTGAGGCAGAGGGTCATGCTGGCCACTTGTCACCAGTGTGGTGAAGGTGGCGTCACTCTCGCCTCTCCTGCACACCTTGACGGCCGCCCTCTGTCACGCTCCCATGGCAACCATCACCAACAACCTCATCTCCTCTCATTCTGGTTTAAAAATCGGTCAATATAATCTGCAAGAAGATCAAGCGGAGGGTTACAGCGCTCGCTCACAAGAGTTACACTTTTCCAGCAGCTGAGGGCGGGATGGAGACACCCCTCCCCCCCCATCGTCCACAAAGCACCTCCACAGGCATCTTGAGGCTACAACATGACCTGGACAAACTGAATGAATGGTCTAACAAATGGTTACTAAAGTTCAACCAGAGTAAATGTAAGGTAATGAAACTAGGTGGTGGAAATAAGACGCCAGACACAGGATAACGAATTGGAGAAGAAGTCCTTCAAAAAACGGACAGAGAGAAAGATCTAGGAGTTGGTATCACACGCTAAACCTGTCTCCCGAAGCCCACATAAAAAGAATAACATCTGCGGTATATGAGAGGCTGGCTAATATCAGAACTGCCTTCAGGAACCTGTGTAAGGAATCATTCAGAACATTGAATACCACATATGTAAGACCCTAAAGATAAACTGTTTAACACTGGTGGGACGCGAACAAGGAGACACAGGTGGACACTGAGTACCCACATGAGCCACAGTGACGTTAGAAGGAAGTTTTTCAGTATCAGTAGTTAGCAAATGGAATGCATTAGGAAGTGATGTGGTGGAGGCTGACACCATACACAGTTTCAAGTGTAGATACGATAGAGCCCAATTGGCTCAGGAATCTGTACACCTGTTGATTGACGGTTGAGAGGCGGGACCAAAGAGCCAGAGCTCAACCCCCGCAAGCACAACTAGGTGAGTACATGTACCGCCCAACAGTGGACCACACCAGGGTGTGGACACATGTACCGCCCAACAGTGGACCACACCAGGGTGTGGACACATGTACCACCCAACAGTGGACCACACCAGGGTGTGGACACGTGTACCACCCAACAGTGGACCACACCAGGGTGTGGACACATGTACCGCCCAACAGTGGACCACACCAGGGTGTGGACACATGTACCACCCAACAGTGGACCACACCAGGGTGTGGACACATGTACCACCCAACAGTGGACCACACCAGGGTGTGGACACATGTACCGCCCAACAGTGGACCACACCAGGGTGTATACACATGTACCGCCAAACAGTGGACCACACCAGGGTGTAGACACATGTACCGGCCAACAGTGGACCACACCAGGGTGTAGACACATGTACCGGCCAACAGTGGACCACACCAGGGTGTAGACACATGTACCGCCCAACAGTGGACCACACCAGGGTGTGGACACATGTACCGGCCAACAGTGGACCACACCAGGGTGTAGACACATGTACCGGCCAACAGTGGACCACACCAGGGTGTAGACACATGTACCGCCCAACAGTGGACCACACCAGGGTGTAGACACATGTACCGCCCAACAGTGGACCACACCAGGGTGTGGACACATGTACCACCCAACAGTGGACCACACGAGGGTGTAGACACATGTACCGCCCAACAGTGGACCACACCAGGGTGTGGACACATGTACCACCCAACAGTGGACCACACCAGGGTGTATACACATGTACCGCCCAACAGTGGACCACACCAGGGTGTGGACACATGTACCACCCAACAGTGGACCACACCAGGGTGTAGACACATGTACCGCCCAACAGTGGACCACACCAGGGTGTGGACACATGTACCACCCAACAGTGGACCACACCAGGGTGTGGACACATGTACCACCCAACAGTGGACCACACCAGTGTGTGGACACATGTACCACCCAACAGTGGACCACACCAGGGTGTGGACACATGTACCACCCAACAGTGGACCACACCAGGGTGTGGACACATGTACCACCCAACAGTGGACCACACCAGGGTGTGGACACGTGTACCGGCCAACAGTGGACCACACCAGGGTGTGGACACGTGTACCACCCAACAGTGGACCACACCAGGTTGTATACACATGTACCACCCAACAGTGGACCACACCAGGGTGTATACACATGTACCACCCAACAGTGGACCACACCAGGGTGTATACACATGTACCACCCAACAGTGGACCACACCAGGGTGTGGACACATGTACCGCCCAACAGTGGACCACACCAGGGTGTGGACACATGTACCACCCAACAGTGGACCACACCAGGGTGTGGACACGTGTACCGGCCAACAGTGGACCACACCAGGGTGTGGACACGTGTACCACCCAACAGTGGACCACACCAGGGTGTATACACATGTACCACCCAACAGTGGACCACACCAGGGTGTATACACATGTACCACCCAACAGTGGACCACACCAGGGTGTATACACATGTACCACCCAACAGTGGACCACACCAGGGTGTGGACACATGTACCGCCCAACAGTGGACCACACCAGGGTGTGGACACATGTACCACCCAACAGTGGACCACACCAGGGTGTGGACACGTGTACCGGCCAACAGTGGACCACACCAGGGTGTGGACACGTGTACCACCCAACAGTGGACCACACCAGGGTGTGGACACATGTACCACCCAACAGTGGACCACACCAGGGTGTGGACACATGTACCACCCAACAGTGGACCACACCAGGGTGTGGACACGTGTACCGGCCAACAGTGGACCACACCAGGGTGTAGACACATGTACCGCCCAACAGTGGACCACACCAGGGTGTGGACACATGTACCACCCAACAGTGGACCACACCAGGGTGTGGACACATGTACCACCCAACAGTGGACCACACCAGGGTGTGGACACATGTACCGCCCAACAGTGGACCACACCAGGGTGTGGACACATGTACCGCCCAACAGTGGACCACACCAGGGTGTGGACACATGTACCGCCCAACAGTGGACCACACCAGGGTGTGGACACATGTACCGCCCAACACTGGACTGCGGCCAGTCCAGTGGACCAGGCCTCCTGGTTGCTGGACTGATCAACCAGGCTGTTAGACGCGGCTGCTCGCAGCCTGACGTATGAGTCACAGCCTGGTTGATCAGGTATCCTTTGGAGGTGTTTATCCAGTTCTCTCTTGAACACTGTGAGGGGTCGACCAGTTATATCTCTTATGTGTAGTGGAAGCGTGTTGAACAGTCTCGGGCCTCTGATGTTGATAGTTCTCTCTTGAACACTGTGAGGGGTCGGCCAGTTATGTCCCTTATGTGTAGTGGAAGCGTGTTGAACAGTCTCGGGCCTCTGATGTTGATAGTTCTCTCTTGAACACTGAGAGGTCGGCCAGTTATGTCCCTTATGTGTAGTGGAAGCGTGTTGAACAGTCTCGGGCCTCTGATGTTGATAGTTCTCTCTTGAACACTGAGAGGTCGGCCAGTTATGTCCCTTATGTGTAGTGGAAGCGTGTTGAACAGTCTCGGGCCTCTGGTGTTGATAGTTCTCTCTTGAACACTGTGAGGGGTCGGCCAGTTATGTCCCTTATGTGTAGTGGAAGCGTGTTGAACAGTCTCGGGCCTCTGATGTTGATAGTTCTCTCTTGAACACTGTGAGGGGGTCGGCCAGTTATGTCCCTTATGTGTAGTGGAAGCGTGTTGAACAGTCTCGGGCCTCTGATGTTGATAGTTCTCTCTTGAACACTGTGAGGGGTCGGCCAGTTATGTCCCTTATGTGTAGTGGAAGCGTGTTGAACAGTCTCGGGCCTCTGATGTTGATAGTTCTCTCTTGAACACTGTGAGGGGTCGGCCAGTTATGTCCCTTATGTGTAGTGGAAGCGTGTTGAACAGTCTCGGGCCTCTGATGTTGATAGTTCTCTCTTGAACACTGTGAGGGGTCGGCCAGTTATGTCCCTTATGTGTAGTGGAAGCGTGTTGAACAGTCTCGGGCCTCTGATGTTGATAGTTCTCTCTTGAACACTGTGAGGGGTCGGCCAGTTATGTCCCTTATGTGTAGTGGAAGCGTGTTGAACAGTCTCGGGCCTCTGATGTTGATAGTTCTCTCTTGAACACTGTGAGGGGTCGGCCAGTTATGCCCCTTATGTGTAGTGGAAGCGTGTTGAACAGTCTCGGGCCTCTGATGTTGATAGTTCTCTCTCAGAGTACCTGTTGCACCTCTGCTCTTCAACGGGGGTATTCTGCACATCCTGCCATGTCTTCTGGTCTCATGTGGTGTTATTTCTGTGTGCAGGTTTGGGACCAGCCCCTCTAATATTTTCCACGTGTAAATTATTATGTATCTCTCCCGCCTGCGCTCAAGAGAATACAGATTTAGGCTCTTTAGTCGGTCCCAATAGTTTAGATGTTTTACTGAGTGGATTCTAGCAGTAAAGGATCTCTGCACGCTCTCCAGGTCAGCAATTTCTCCAGCTTTGAAAGGGGCTGTCATTGTGCAGCAGTACTCCACTCTAGAGAGCACAAGCGTTTTGAAAAGTATCATCATCGGTATAGCATCTCTAGTGTGAAAAGTTCTTGTTATCCAACCTGTCATTTTTCTTGCAGTTGTGACGGCTACTTTATTGTGTTCTTTAAAGGTAAGGTCTTCCGACATGAGTACACCCAGGTCCTTTACATTGCCTTTTCGTTCTATGTTATGATTTGACTGAGTTTTGTACGTGGTTTCCGTTTTTATATTTTCAATTTTTCCGTAGCGCATGAGCTGGAACTTATCTTTATTAAACACCATATTATTTTCTGTAGCCCATAGAAAGACCTGATTTACATCTGATTGGAGGTTTGCCGTGTCCTCTATGTTGCCAACTCTCATGAAGATCCTAGTGTCATCTGCAAAGGATGATACAGTGCTATAGGTTGTGTTCTTGTCTATGTCCGATATGAGGATGAGAAAAAGTACTGGAGCAAGCACAGTACCCTGGGGGACTGAGCTCTTCACGGTTGATGGGCTGGATTTTATTTTGTTGACTATTACACATTGGGTTCTGTTAGTCAGGAAATTGTAGATCCATCTGCCTATTTTTCCGGTAATTCCATTTGAACGCATTTTATGTGCAATAACACCATGGTCACATTTATCAAAAGCTTTTGCGAAATCTGTGTAAATTACATCAGGGTTTTGTTTGTCTTCCATGGCATCTAATGCCATATCATAGTGGTCCAGCAACTGCGACAGGCAAGAGCGCCCTGTTCTGAAACCATGTTGTCCGGGGTTATGGAGATGCTGTGATTCCATGTATTTTGTGATCTTACTTCTTAGCACTCTCTCAAAAATTTTTATGATGTGCGATGTTAGTGCTATCGATCTGTAATTTTTTTAAGTACTGTATTGTGGGAGTGTTGATCCCTTGCAAGATATTAGGTGACCTGGCAAGCAACTGCAACTTTAATACCAATACACATCTGACTGTCATTTACTAAATAATACACACGTTGAAACAACCATTTATTACGTGCATGTGTGGCCGACATAAACAATGCAGAATACAACATTCAGCGACTATTGTAGGTTGTATATTTAGTGGGTGGAGGTGGAGTGGGTGGAGTGGAGACACACAAGGAGGTCGTTACAGTGGAGTTTCCAGTTTTTGGGTTGACAAGTGTGGTGGTCTCCCAGGGGGGACGGGGGACCCATGTCAGTCAATACTGCACCAACTGTGGCGCCTTCCTTCTTGCCCCTCCCCCCCTTTCTTCTTCCCCCTCCCCCCTCCTCTCCTCCTACTCCCCCCTCCTCTGGTCTAGTGAACCCTTAATGAGCCCCGGCTCCTACACAAAGAATGAGAACCTGTTGGGGATTGTAATAGTAGTGACGGGTCTAGTCTCGGGGCTACAGTACTGACGGGTCTAGTCTCGGGGCTACAGTACTGACGGGTCTAGTCTCGGGGCTACAGTAGTGACGGGTCTAGTCTCGGGGCTACAGTAGTGACGGGTCTAGTCTCGGGGCTACAGTACTGACGGGTCTAGTCTCGGGGCTACAGTACTGACGGGTCTAGTCTCGGGGCTACAGTAGTGACGGGTCTAGTCTCGGGGCTACAGTAGTGACGGGTCTTGTCTCGGGGCTACAGTAGTGACGGGTCTTGTCTCGGGGCTACAGTAGTGACGGGTCTTGTCTCGGGGCTACAGTAGTGACGGGTCTTGTCTCGGGGCTACAGTAGTGACGGGTCTTGTCTCGGGGCTACAGTAGTGACGGGTCTTGTCTCGGGGCTACAGTAGTGACGGGTCTAGTCTCGGGGCTACAGTACTGACGGGTCTAGTCTCGGGGCTACAGTACTGACGGGTCTAGTCTCGGGGCTACAGTAGTGACGGGTCTAGTCTCGGGGCTACAGTACTGACGGGTCTAGTCCCGGGGCTACAGTACTGACGGGTCTAGTCCCGGGGCTACAGTACTGACGGGTCTAGTCTCGGGGCTACAGTAGTGACGGGTCTAGTCTCGGGGCTACAGTAGTGACGGGTCTTGTCTCGGGGCTACAGTAGTGACGGGTCTTGTCTCGGGGCTACAGTAGTGACGGGTCTTGTCTCGGGGCTACAGTAGTGACGGGTCTTGTCTCGGGGCTACAGTAGTGACGGGTCTAGTCTCGGGGCTACAGTAGTGACGGGTCTTGTCTCGGGGCTACAGTAGTGACGGGTCTAGTCTCGGGGCTACAGTAGTGACGGGTCTAGTCTCGGGGCTACAGTAGTGACGGGTCTTGTCTCGGGGCTACCGTAGTGACGGGTCTTGTCTCGGGGCTACAGTAGTGACGGGTCTTGTCTCGGGGCTACAGTAGTGACGGGTCTAGTCTCGGGGCTACAGTAGTGACGGGTCTAGTCTCGGGGCTACAGTAGTGACGGGTCTAGTCTCGGGGCTACAGTAGTGACGGGTCTAGTCTCGGGGCTACAGTAGTGACGGGTCTAGTCTCGGGGCTACAGTAGTGACGGGTCTAGTCTCGGGGCTACAGGAAAAGGGGGGGGGGGGGGGGGGAAAGAGAGAGAGAGAGAGAGAGAGAGAGAGAGAGAGAGAGAGAGAGAGAGAGAGAGAGAGAGAGAGAGAGAGAGAGAGAGAGAGAGAGAGAGAGAGAGAGAGAGAGAGAGAGAGAGAGAGAGAGAGAGAGAGAGAGAGAGAGAGAGAGAGAGAGAGAGAGAGAGAGAGAGAGAGAGAGA
The DNA here is from genome assembly GCF_020424385.1 of Procambarus clarkii. NCBI lineage: Eukaryota > Metazoa > Arthropoda > Malacostraca > Decapoda > Cambaridae > Procambarus > Procambarus clarkii. The sequence continues at coordinate 10,970,177 of NC_059644.1, forward strand.
GAGAGAGAGAGAGAGAGAGAGAGAGAGAGAGAGAGAGAGAGAGAGAGAGAGAGAGAGAGAGAGAGAGAGAGAGAGAGAGAGAGAGAGAGAGAGAGAGAGAGAGAGAGAGAGAGAGAGAGAGAGAGAGAGAGAGAGAGAGAGAGAGAGAGAGAGAGAGAGAGAGAGAGAGAGAGAGAGAGAGAGAGAGAGAGAGAGAGAGAGAGAGAGAGAGAGAGAGAGAGAGAGAGAGAGAGAGAGAGAGAGAGAGAGAGAGAGAGAGAGAGAGAGAGAGAGAGAGAGAGAGAGAGAGAGAGAGAGAGAGAGAGAGAGAGAGAGAGAGAGAGAGAGAGAGAGAGAGAGAGAGAGAGAGAGAGAGAGAGAGAGAGAGAGAGAGAGAGAGAGAGAGAGAGAGAGAGAGAGAGAGAGAGAGAGAGAGAGAGAGAGAGAGAGAGAGAGAGAGAGAGAGAGAGAGAGAGAGAGAGAGAGAGAGAGAGAGAGAGAGAGAGAGAGAGAGAGAGAGAGAGAGGAGAGAGAGAGAGAGAGAGAGAGAGAGAGAGAGAGAGAGAGAGAGAGAGAGGAGAGAGAGAGAGAGAGAGAGAGAGAGAGAGAGAGAGAGAGAGAGAGAGAGAGAGAGAGAGAGAGAGAGAGAGAGAGAGAAGAGGAGAGAGAGGAGAGAGAGAGAGAGAGAGCGAGAGAGAGAGAGAGAGAGAGGGGGGGGGGGGGGGGGAGCTGGGGCCACCTGGAGACTCAGAGAGAGTGGGGGGCGCCAGGGGTCACCACCATACTGGGGATTACACCGTCCAGAGCCCCGGGGGGGCTTGGCGCCCGCCGCTGTCGGCTCAACTTCCCCTCACCAGTGACCTGTAGTGTGTACAACCTTCCTCTCACAACACTGTTTACTGCCATTATACGCACCTCCCACCAACCTTATCACGTAATTAATAAATCGAACCCCTTCCCTCCCCCTCTCCCTCTATCTCCCTCACTCTCTCTCCCTGAGACGAAGACAAAGCCAGCAATAAATCTACAAGATGGCGCCAACAGGAAGGTTTAGCGACGTGTCGGCCGCTCACGTTAAAAAAGGAAAAGAGAATCCCTTAAAATGGAGGTGGCAGGGGAGGGATTAGGCGAGGAACCCATATTTGAACATTTTCTACCTAGCAGGGGGCATGGTGACCCCACGCCCTGGGGGTCAGGCTGGTGACCTCCCGGACCCCAGACAACCACGGTGTAGACTCCAGCACGGGTAGGTATACCCCAGCACGGGTAGCTATACCCCAGCACGGGTAGCTATACCCCAGCACGGGTAGATATACCCCAGCACGGGTAGATATACCCCAGCACGGGTAGATATACCCCAGCACGGGTAGATATACCCCAGCACGGGTAGATATACCCCAGCACGGGTAGATATACCCCAGCACGGGTAGATATGCCCCAGCACGGGTAGATATACCCCAGCACGGGTAGATATACCCCAGCACGGGTAGATATACCCAGCATGGATAGATATGCCCCAACACGGGTAGATATGCCCCAACACGGGTAGATATGCCCCAACACGGGTAGATATGCCCCAACACGGGTAGATATGCCCCAACACGGGTAGATATACCCCAACACGGGTAGATATACCCCAACACGGGTAGATATACCCCAACACGGGTAGATATACCCCAACACGGGTACCTGGTTGATACTTGGTTGATGGGGTTCTGGGAGTAGTTCTACTCCCCAAGCCCGGCCCGAGGCCAGGCTTGACTTGTGAGAGTTTGGTCCACCAGGCTGTTGCTTGGAGCGGCCCGCAGGCCCACATACCCACCACAGCCTGGTTGGTCCGGCACTCCTTGGAGGAAAAAGTCCAGTTTCCTCTTGAAGATATCCACGGTTGTTCCGGCAATATTTCTTATAGTCGCTGGGAAGACGTTGAACAACTGTGGACCTCTGATGTTTATACAGTGTTCTCTGATTGTGCCTATGGCACCTCTGCTCTTCACTGGTTCTATTCTGCATTTTCTTCCATATCGTTCACTCCAGTATGTTGTTATTTTACTGTGCAGATTTGGGACCTGGCCCTCCAGTATTTTCCCTGTGTATATTATTTGGTATCTCTCTCGTCTCCTTTCTAGAGAGTACATTTGGAGAGCTTTGAGACGATCCCAATAATTTAGGTGGTTTATCTCGTCTATGCGTGCCGTATATGTTCTCTGTATTCCCTCTATTTCAACAATGTCTCTGTTCGATTTTTTTCAATCTCCCAGCTTAAATTATTCCTTCTTTGTATAGAAAGTCATGTCTGCTTAAGCATTTCCGTTAATTTCTTCCTTTTTTTGTAATGTCGTCTGCGTTCTCTTTCTACGTTGGACCTCTTTCTGGCTTTCCTCAAAGGAACATGTTTCAGACAGACTTCATATGCTTCAGAAGTCAGTTTTTCTATTCCTTGTGTTGGATTTTTATTACTTAGAACATTTTCACATTGAATGTTTGTAAGTTCCCTGTTTATTTTCTCCCAGTCTAGCCTTTTATTATTAAAATATAATTTATTAATATCCCTTCTCGCTTGTTGTTTCTCTTGGGCCTACTACCGTTATTAATGTTAGTTTGCACGTCAATGAGCTTGTGATCCGAGAACGTAGTGTCCTACCTTACCTTGACTACCTTGAGGTGCTTCCGGGGCTTAGTGTCCCCGCGGCCCGGTCGTCGACCAGGCCTCCTGGTTGCTGGACTGATCAACCAGGCTGTTGGACGCGGCTGCTCGCAGCCTGACGTATGAGTCACAGCCTGGTTGATCAGGTATCCTTTGGGGGTGCTTATCCAGTTCTCTCTTGAACACTGTGAGAGGTCTGCCAGTTATGTCCCTTATGTGTAGTGGAAGCGTGTTGAACAGTCTCGGGCCTCTGATGTTGATAGAGTTCTCTCTCAGAGTACCTGTTGCACCTCAGCTTTTCAACGGGGGTATTCTGCACATCCTGCCATGTCTTCTGGTCTCATGTGGTGTTATTTCTGTGTGCAGGTTTGGGACCAGCCCCTCAATTATTTTCCACGTGTAAATTATTATGTATCTCTCCCGCCTGCGCTCAAGGGAGTACAGATTTAGGCTCTTTAGTCGGTCCCAGTAATTTAGATGTTTTACTGAGTGGATTCTAGCAGTAAAGGATCTCTGCACGCTCTCTAGGTCAGCAATTTCTCCAGCTTTGAAAGGGGCTGTCATTGTGCAGCAGTACTCCACTCTAGAGAGCACAAGCGTTTTGAAAAGTATCATCATCGGTATAGCATCTCTAGTGTGAAAAGTTCTTGTTATCCAACCTGTCATTTTTCTTGCAGTTGCGACGGCTACTTTATTGTGTTCTTTAAAGGTAAGGTCTTCCGACATGAGTACACCCAGGTCCTTTACATTGCCTTTTCGTTCTATGTTATGATTTGCCTGCGTTTTGTACGTGGTTTCTGTTTTTATATTTTCAATTTTTCCGTAGCGCATGAGCTGAAACTTATCCTCGTTGAATACCATATTATTTTCTGTAGCCCATAGAAAGACCTGATCTACATCTGATTGGAGGTTTGCCGTGTCCTCTATGTTGCCTACTCTCATGAAAATCCTAGTGTCATCTGCAAAGGATGATACAGTGCTATAGGTTGTGTTCTGGTCTATGTCCGATATGAGGATGAGAAAAAGTACTGGAGCAAGCACAGTACCCTGGGGGACTGAGCTCTTCACGGTTGATGGGCTGGATTTTATTTTGTTGACTATTACACATTGGGTTCTGTTAGTCAGGAAATTGTAGATCCATCTGCCTATTTTCCCGGTAATTCCTTTTGAACGCATTTTATGTGCAATAACACCATGGTCACATTTATCAAAAGCTTTTGCGAAATCTGTGTAAATTACATCAGCGTTACGTTTGTCTTCCATAGCATCTAATGCCATATCATAGTGGTCCAGCAACTGCGACAGGCAATAGCGCCCTGTTCTGAAACCATGTTGTCCGGGGTTATGGAGATGCTGTGATTCCATGTATTTTGTGATCTTACTTCTTAGCACTCTCTCAAAAATTTTATGATGTGCGATGTTAGTGCTATCGGTCTGTAATTTTTTGCCTCTGCCTTATTTCCTCCTTTATGGAGTGGTGCTATCTCTGCTGTTTTTAGTATGTCAGGGATAACGCCAGTATCTAGGCTTTGTCTCCACAGAATGTGAAAGGCCTGCGATAGTGGTTTTTTACAGTTCTTGATGAATATGGAGTTCCAAGAATCCGGGCCTGGTGCAGAGTGCATAGGCATACTGTTTATGGCTTCTTCAAAATCTAGTGGGGATAGGGCGACGTCTGATATGTGATTTGATGTTGGTATCATATCCATGAAAAATTCATTTGGGTTATCAATCTTTAGTGCATTTAATGGCTCACTGAAAACAGAGTCGTACAGCTTCCTCAGTAACTCGCTCATTTCTTTGTTGTCATCTGTGAAAGTTCCATCTCCCTTTCGCAGGGGCCCGATACTAGATGTGGTTTTTTATCTTGATTTTGCATAGGAGAAAAAATATTTCGGATTTCTCTCTATTTCACTGATGGCCTTTTGCTCTCTTTGCCTCTCCTGGGTTTTGTATGATTCTTGTAGCTTGAGTTCAATTGTTTCTATTTCTCTACCTAACCTTCTTCGCCGTTCTTGAGATAGGGTGCGACTCTCAAGTTGTTCCGCGATTCGTTTTCTTCGCCTATATAGGGAACGACGTTCCCGTTCCAATCTGCATCTCTTTCTCTTTTTTCTTAGGGATATGCGGTTTGAACATATTTCTAGTGCTACTGAGCTTATTTTTCCAGGCACTGGTTCAGGTTTGCATTTCCTAGCTGTTCTTCCCAGTTTATTTCTGTGAAGTCCTGGTTTATTTGCTCCCAGTTTATCCGTTTATTATTGAAGTTGAATTTGCTGAAATCTCCTCCACCGGGAATCTGGACTGGTTTTGAAGGTCCATTCCCCATGGTTGTCAGAACTTCAATTAAGTTGTGATCTGAGTAACAGGTATTTGTAATCATTATGTTCCCGATCAACTCATCATTATTAGTGAAAATGAGGTCCAGCGTGTTCTCCTTCCTAGTTGGTTCTACTATTTGCTGGTTTAAGGCAAACCTGTCGCACATCCGTAGCAGGTCATTTGCATGTGCCTGCTCATTTAGGCTACTTCCTGGTATTCTTTCTGTCTGAGTCTGGTGTCTGAGACAGTAATGTCTCTGATTAGCTCATCATTGTTCGTGAATATCAGGTCCAGCGCGTTCTCGTTCCTAGTTGGTTCTGTAATCTGCTGACTGAGCGAGAATTTGTCACAGAATCTCTGTACTTCTCTGACCTATAATTGGTTATTTCCAGGTTGACTTCCTGCTATAATGTTATTGTTAACTATTCTCCATTACAAACTGGGTAGATTGAAGTCTCCAAGGAAGATGATATCTGGTACTGGGTTTGCTAAGTTGTCAAGGATATTCTTTATTTTGTGGATCTGTTCAGTGAATTCCTTAACTGTTGCATCTGGCGGTTTGTATATTAGAATAATAATTAGATTTATATTCTCTACCTTGATTCCAAGTACCTCTACCACCACATTTGTCGGGGTGTGAGGAGAGGCTGCTGGGTGAGGCAGGGTGTGTGTGAGGCGAGGCTGCTGGGTGAGGCAGGGTGT